>JAVTVY010022641.1:0-85833 GCA_036873755.1 Hanleya hanleyi | reverse complement strand
GTAGATGACAGGCGACGCGGGGACAGAAGATTTGAAGGAAACGTATGAGAATTTATTCAAAATTATAGAATATTTACTTCTCACCTTGCAGGAAACAACAAATATTCATCATATTCTTGACAATAAAATGAACTGCAACAAGACATAGCGCTTTTTAATGTCTTTTTCATCATTGACAGTTTCAGGGAATGCGATAGGGGACATGTATTTTTGTTGTTACAAAGAATCTTAAATTACTCAGAAACTATGCAAAGGAAGTCTTTTTTATTCGTTAATCGGTAGACGATCATTATAAATCCTTAAATTAACGATATACGATGACCACAAACGTTAAAGGCTGCCTAATACAAAGATTTTTAGCTGTTTGGCACGGGGACATGAAAACTGGACTTTACTGTATAATGACCCTTGTATCAATTGTATCATTCCAATGCTCTGGTTAGAAGTGGATATGTGCATGCCAAGTCCAGTTTCGTCTTGAACTGACCAGTTGTTGTGGGATTATTTATAGTCCGGTGTATTTGGGTTATCATTTCTCATTGACTAAGACCTGGTGGGAATTTTATCTCAAGTGAATCTGCAAAATACATTTTATCTAATACAGTTGTACGCAGTAGGTGGATAATCATCTTTGTGAGCCAGTGTACCGATTGATTTGTTAGGATTGATACACTGGTTTGATTAGTCACCCATATCAGTTCTGGATATAAATAGATCAAGGGGTTTCCTCTAAATCAAAACAATCAGTGAATGAGCGACATGTTCAAAACAATCAGTGAACGAGCTACATGTAAGCAAGCTGATAAACCAATCCAGTTTGAGGTATGAGATGTGACAGGTTTGAATTTCATCGCAGGCCAAACTGACTTGATGTCTGCCTGAAATCGACATCGAAAGTCAAGGCAAAAACCACAGGCTTGGGATACTGACTTGCTAATTCAGAAAAAGCATGGGGGATGAAATGTACGAGAGAGTATATTGGAGGAATTGACTCTGGAACTCAATCAAATCATCATGTGAAGATAGTGGATTTTTGGATGACGGAGATCTACATAGAATATTATGCTCTAATATGCAATGTTCCATTAAAAATAGCTAAGATGGACTTTGTCACCTACCGGGATTGAATGACGTCAGAGATTTTTGACTGGTTTGAAGCTTAATATCTGCTCTGAAAACACATAACATGTACATTGCTTGAAACTTGTTCTCCAGCTCCTTCTGTCGGATACTATAGCTAGAGAACGTTCACAAACCATGTGACGAGACTAGATTAACTGATACAGAACCCTTTCATGGGACTGCAAAATAACTGTTGCATTTCAGCTCTGAATTCAAACAAAAATAATATTTCATAAAGTTTATACCTGCATTTATTGAATATTGATATTATAATAACAAAAATACAACCTTGTGACCATGTACTATACAGGCCTTGCTGAGAGTCCAGACAGATTGCATGGGCCCGTGGGGCTCCTGGGATTGACCTGGGCTGTCGTTGTGCATACCCTGCAGGTCATGGTAAGAATAGGTCTTAGCTCCTCAGACAGCTTGTCGTAAGAGGCGACTAAACTGGGGCACCTGTGGGGTTTCCAGGTGTGAAAATGAACAAGACCCCACCTGTGAAGTTCTCGGGTGTAATAAGGAATAAGACCCTGTGGGGTTCCTGGGTGTGAAAAATATTAGGATCCAACGTCGTGATATGACTGGAATATAGATGAAAGCGACGTTAAATCATATTCACTCACCCAGACAGATTGTCACAATTGTATAATTAATCCCCAAAATCCCAATTAAGTTATTATTGTAGAGTTTGATGAATACCTCACTGGACTCCAGCTCTAGATTGAAGGGTAGGGACTACTGACAGGCCTGAGTGGATCCTAAACTGACCAGATTAACCTGGGGGATCAGTTGACAGTACATATATTGGATAACCTGAAATGGTCAGTTGACAGTATTAAATTTTTGTAAACAAGGTTTAACCTTGGGTTTTTGACCATAAACTGGACTTCTGACTTTGTTTACATTTTTATCTGTATTTCTATTGACACCATTAGTCCAGGCAGGCAGAGACCATGGTCCTTGTGCCAGGTCATGTTCTCTCATGTCCAGTGTAAGCTGGTCGCTGACAGGTTAGAATCTGTTTAATGATTGGTCAGTGTAGGAAGTCATGTGATCAAGACATATGCCACATGACTGCGGGATCACTTCATATTTGTCAGTTAATTATGCTCAGATGATAACCTCTTTTTCTTGTCTTAGAAAAGTGAATTATTATGTTTTTATTGATAACTATAAGGATGAACATGTACATACATGCCATGATCTAATCCTATGTATACATTACAGCTCTCATGGTATCCCATCATGGAAGAGGGAGCCCTGGGCTGAAATTGTGACTTGGTAACATGAAAAAAGATAGTGTGTGATGAAATCTGTTCAATAAAATGAGGTAATGACAATGACAAGAACTCAAATATTTGGATCAGCGGGATGACAGCCCACCCGGGTCTATATGATAATTCTATTACAACACCAGCTGGTGTCATTATGTAAGGGTAATGTGACTTTATCCTTTGTTTACATCATGATGCTGTCGTAAATCTGTTTGTTGCACATCACCATAAAACATTGCAGTGAAAATGTATATAACGAGAGATCCTGAAGGATCTTGGCGCCCACCATTGTCCGATAATTGTAAGCTAATAACAAGAGGATCTTTTTGTCCATTGTCACTAAGAACGAACGATTGATTTGTAATTTTGTTCAATTTCGAATCTGAGCTTAAAAGACTTAAAAAAGGAAATACTGAAAACACCAAGATATAATCTTTCTAGTTTCCAGGAGTTTCAAGATTTCTAGAAACTGTTCTTATGTCGTGTTGCTATAGTACAAGAGGAATGAGCAAAGTTAGTCTGAAAGTGAATGTATATGAAATGGAGGATCCTTCGCCTTCGTTTTTGTAGCATTTTTTTTTTTTTTTTTTTTTTTTTTGCACGTGTCATCATTGGGTACTGGAAGCGAAGACAAATCTCTTTGATACTTTGTCATGAGCTATGCAACATACTTAAGATTTTATAATTAGGAACGAATGCTAATTCTGTTCTGTTTACTGGGCTAGTTTGAGATTTCTCTTTTAAGATACCATGCTCGAAAATAGGAAGATATGGTACAATACTTAATACTGAAGGGATCCGGTTCACGCAGTAATGTTGAAACTTCGAAAGTGTCTGAATTCTGATTATCTCCCTTGGATCGAAACATGCAGTAGTCTACATTTGTCGAGTTGTGACGTCATGTCACAAGAGTGACGTCCCTTCATGTAGCCGACCCGCCGGCAGACGAAAGGGTGGGGCAGTTCACTTGCAACTGCATGGACTAAAGAAAACTGATTTAAAATTTGAAGAAATACATTTTAATTCCAAAACTCTTTGATATGGAAGGTGAAGGTATGGATATTCTCTATAGTCAATATATAGAATATGACCCACCATTTGATCCGCCGGCTCTTGTGATGCAACGTCACAACTCGGGAATACCGTATTAATTTGAAGCGTAATTTGGATTTTCGAATCGGATCAAAAAGGTATCTTGCACAACTAGGCCCCATGTGTGACCTGTGTACCAAATTTCATATAGAACCATGAAATATTTCCTGAGAATTCACGATAACTACGTTTCAAGGGGAAATCCAAGATGGGTGCCTGGTGGCCATATTGGATTTCGAATCGGACCGAAAAAGGTATTTTGCACAACTAGACCCCAAGGGGAACCTATGCACCAAATTTGAGAAAGATCCCTGTAATACTTCCTGAGAAATCACGATAACAATGTTGCATGGGAAAACAGGAGGCCATATTGGATTTTTGAATCGGACCAGAAAAGGTATCGTGCACAACTAGACGACAAGGGGAACCTGTGTACCAAATTTGACAAAGATCCATGCAGTAGTTCCTGAGAAATCCAAGATGGCCGACTGGTGGCCATATTGGATTTTTGATTCGGACCGAAAAAGGTATCTTGCACAATCAGACCCAAAGGGGAACCAAATTTGAGAAAGATCCATGCAGTACTTCCTGAGAAATGACGATAACAAAGTTTCATGGAGAAATCCAAGATGGCTGCCTGGTGGCCATATTGGATTTTCGAATCGGACCAGAAAAGGTATCTTGCAGAACTAAACCCCAAGGGGAACCTGTGTAGCAAATTTGAGAAAGATCCATGCAGTAGTTCCTGAGAAATCGCGTTGACAAGGTTTCATGGGGAAATCCAAGATGGCCGCCTTGTGGCCATATTGGATTTTCGATTCGTACTAGAAAAGGTATCTTGCACAACTAGACCCGAAGGGGAACCTGTGTACCAAATTTGAGAAAGATCCATGCAGTACTTCCTGAGAAATGACGATAACAATGTTTCATGGGAAAATCCAAGATGGCTGCCTGGTGGCCATATTGGATTTTTGAATCGGACCAGGAAATGTATCTTGCACAACTAGACCCCAAGGGGAACCTGTGTACCAAATATGAAAAAGATCCATGGAGCAGCTCTTGAGAAATCGCAATAACAATGTTTCATGGGGAAATCCAAGATGGCTGCCTGGTGGCCATATTGGATTTTTGAATTTGACCAGAAAAGGTATCTTGCACAACTAGACCCCAAGGGGAACCTGTGTACGAAATTTGACAAAGATCCATGCAGTAGTTCCTGAGCAATCGCAATAACAAAGTTTCATGGGGAAATCCAAGATGGCCGCCTGGTGGCCATATTGGATTTTCGATTCAGATCGAAAAAGGTACCTTGCACAATCAGACCCAAAGAGGAACCTGTGTTCCAAATTTGAGCAAGATCCATGCAGTAGTTCCTGAGAAATCGCGATAACAAGGTTTCATGGGGAAATCCAAGATGGCTGCCTGGTGGCCATATCGGATTTTCGAATCGGACCAGAAAAGGTATCTTGCACAACTAGACCCCAAGGGGAACCTGTGTACCAAATTTGAGAACGATCCATGCAGTAGTTCCTGAGAAATCGTGATAACAAGGTTTCATGAGGAAATCCAAGGTGGCTGCCTGGTGGCCATATTGGATTTTCGAATCGGACCAGAAAAGGTATCTTGCACAACTAGACGACAAGGGGAACCTGTGTACCAAATTTGACAAATATCCATGCAGTAGTTCCTGAGAAATCGCAATAACAAAGTTTCATGGGGAAATCCAAGATGGCCGACTGGTGGCCATATTGGATTTTCGATTCGGACCGAAAAAGGTATCTTGCACAATCAGACCCAAAGGGCAACCTGTGTACCAAATTTGTGAAAGATCCATGCAGTACTTTCTGAGAAATGAAGATAACAAAGTTTCACTGAGAAATCCAAGATGGCTGCCTGGTGGCCATATTGGATTTTCGAATCGGACCAGAAAAGGTATCTTGCACAACTAGACCCCAAGGGGAACCTGTGTACCAAATTTGACAAAGATCCATGAAGTAGTTCCTGAGGATTCGCAATAACAAAGTTTCATGGGGAAATCCAAGATGGCCGCCTTGTGGCCATATTGGATTTTCGATTCAGACCGAAAAAGGTACCTTGCACAATCAGACCCAAAAAGGAACCTGTGTTCCAAATTTGAGAAAGATCCATGCAGTACTTCCTGAGAAATGATGATAACAATGTTTCATGAGGAAATCCAAGATGGCTGCCTGGTGGCCATATTGGATTTTCGAATCGGACCAGAAAAGGTATCTTGCACAACTAGACCCCAAGGGGAACCTGTGTACCAAATTTGAGAAAGATCTAAGGAGTAGTTCCTGAGAAATCGCGATAACAAGAATTGTTTACGGACGGACGGACGACGGACCACGGACGAAAAGTGATTTGAACAGCCCACCGTCTGGTGATGGTGGGCTAAAAATAGAGTTCAATAAAATTGTCTTTTTACCTGCGGCACACAGGTCTACGGGAGGCTCGCGTTGTTGTTGTTGTTCTTCTTGTTCTTGTGACTTTTTGAAATGCGCATGCGCTAAGAGAGTGTGATCTCTGCCACACTTTTCTTCTCAACCTCCGATCTCACATGACAACACTGTCTTCAACCGCGTTTGAATTCATTTGCAACTATATTCGGTGGAATCAATTATTGCTTCGTTAATTTCCGGATTGGATTTATTATACATGAGAATAATGTGAACGTCAAAGGACCTACGAAGTAGGGTAGGCATTAGGACTTCGACACGCATTGAACTCTTGGACCCCCAGTTGAAATCCTGCCAATATTAAGATGGGCATGGCCCAAGTTAGAATCACCAGTGATTTTAATCAAAAATCACCAGAAATTTTCGTCAAAAGTAGGTCAGCTCGAAACATGCTGGCAACAGTCCCCTAATGCACCTTCATGCCCAGTGTGAATAACGTCACAGGACATAAGAAGTAGGGTAGGCATTAGGACTTCGACGCACGCTGAACTCTTGGACCCCAGTTGAAATCCTGCCTATATTAAGATGGGCACGGCTCAAGTTAGATTCATCAGTGATTTTAATCAAAAATCACCAGAAATTTTCATCGAAAGTAGGTCAGCTCGAAACATGCTGGCAACAGTCCCCTAATGCACCTTCATGCCAAAAATCAAGGTTCTAATATCAACGGTAACACTCAGATATAACATATCTCTCAGATATAACATATATATATAAATATTAATATTCATGTCACTGTTCCATTGTTTCTCTTGTTGTATTCCTCTTAAAATTTTGTACTCTGCCTTTGACTGGTGTTTGTACAATAAAATCTTGAATCTTGAATGCTTAATTTGCCGACGAAAGGATTCAGATGGACTCATTACCGGACAATTTCAAATGGTAGCCCACTTCGAAAGGACAGAAATGACTATGTAGTAGTTAATGAGTTAGACACCCCTGTGCGCGAACAATACCTCACAGTTGTACAGTTATATGGTGCACTTTCGGTTACAAGCATGACATTTGGCAAATATAGCTATTTTGAATGATTCTCTTTCGGAACACAGCCTCTCCATCCTCATTCTCGCAAGCCAGGGCCTTGCTTCCCTGGTATTGATGTTCCCGTCCTCTTTCGCACTCAGAATCCCTTCAGAATAGCATTAATCACTTCCATAAATTCAATACTTATGTGTATCAGCAGACAATGCGCAGAAACTTATTGCATTTGACATCATTCTATCAAGTCAGAGCCCATTTCTGTTAGAATTTACTGGGGTTCTATACACAATTTATCATTTACTTTGTCAATCAGTTTTACGAATGGAATTACATCATATATAGCAGATACTGACCATAATTGCAACACATATAAGGGAAGTGGGAAGAGGTGCCGACATGCTGAATGCGTCACATGACTTCATAGATTAGCCTTCTGGTTAACCTATTATAACGCACATGCCAAGAATCTAACGATTCGTGATATGTTTAGTATCTCAGGTACGCTTTTATTGTACCTGTTCATGTGGCAACTTGGATGATATGACCACACGGCCCCTAGCACCGGCATAAGCGGTATTAGATGCGATCTAGTTGACCTCGTGGTCAAAAGCTACGGCCTTTGTTTTCCTGGAAGGGTTTTTGAGTTTGATTTTGATACTTAGATACCTTTCGCATTGATTTTAACTTAGCAGTCATTTTTGCGAATGCAACAATTTGATGTATCAAAAGATAATAACGAGAATTCGACATCATTCTCTTACACACAGACCTTGTTTAGTGAACTAGCCCCGAAACTTCGCACTTGAATCACCTTCGGAATGACTTAGTGACAAACATATTCGCGAATTGAGTATAGGAAGATATCCATAGATACGGACTAGAAATGTTTCTTGTTTGCAGAATTTGATTTTAAAGAAAAGAAATTAATAAAATTAGCAAACTTCGAAAAGGCTTGGCCGAACATGTCAGATGAGATGATATTTCCTAAGAATGAAATAGTTAATCATTTATATAGAAGAAGCAAACCATGTCTTGGTATTGACTTGCTGCGTGGAAAAGAGTGGCAAGGAATTTAGTTCGCAGATGATAACTAACGTAAATGCAGAAACGTAATTAATTATTTTAATCGAATATCAAGACTGTAACAGGCCTCAATTTGAATAGTGAAAAAGTGTTATTATGCCTCTTGGACAGTTCGATAAAGCCTAAATCCCATTCCGTAGTTTCACAGATCGAAGTGATAGACCGGATACTAAATTTATTGAAAAGTAACTTTGAAGGAAATATAAATTTTCCATTTTGATCTGCAAATTAAGCGAGAAGGGAGACTGAAGAGCGCAGATTTTCGCGCTATGACTAAATCCTCGAAATTTGTTTGAATTCACAAATATTTGGAAGCCTCTTTGATTTGCCAAAACTAACGATTGAACCGAATGTTTTGGAACTTGGCATACACGATACTTGTATCAAAACATTGCCAAAGCGATCATGGTGAATTCGTCTGTCAATTCAGTATAGACAGCACGGCCGAGTCAAAATCGTCGGCTTTTGAATGGGGAAAGTGAATATATATATATGGTATCAGAACAATTACGCAATCCCTACAATTGTGGGTTGCAAGTTGAAAATTACTTCCCTTGGCATAAAAACACTGGCAGATGGCGCTTTTTTCTACAATTACCACTACCTCCGCTGATACGTCTTTCACTGTATTATTGCCACTGCCGCAGGTTTTGACTACAATGTAGTCATTTCTCACTTGTTGCTGACCAGAAGGGTGAAAGTTGTTAAAGATGTAATCAGCCTCAAAATCGATGAATTTTGTAAACGCTCCAGTGTGCGTTTTTCGGCAGCGAAGTTTGCTAAAGCAACGTATGTATTATATTTGATGATAGTTGGATCGCCATATACAACGAATGTAAGAATATCTTGTCACAGAAATTTGAAACTCTACCCGCTTCGATGGGTTTTCTGTTTCACCATTGAGTATGTGTTGTACGCGGAGAGGAAAATGACGTCACTGCTACGTAGCGACGCACACGAATCTGAATGCTAAACAGCTGCGGCCATGGGATAACATCATGACTCGTGCCTAAGGTTCGATGAAGTCGTATAGCATACGAAGGTAGAATGCGCCATACGTGTATATGCTTGTTGACACGGCTCTGGAAAAATAAACGGCATGCCATATTTTTAAAAACCAGTTCCTTCTATTTTCTCGTGAATAGTAGAAACAAGTTTAGCTTTTTTTGGTCAAATGTATTTTATGTTGTACCTGTCGTAACATATGTCACTTTCACAGAGTTTGAGAGACCTCGATTTCAGTCTAGATTTGAGGCTGATTACATCTTTAAGCAAAGGGAGGGAGTCTGAGTACATGGGGGTAAGGGGTGCAGTTTTGTGATAAGAGATTCTTTTTATTGAACGACTACTTTGGAAGAGCTTTTTGGTCTGGTGAATGAGGACTGTGTCTTAGGTTATTTGAGAGAAATCGGTTTGTTGCATAAGTTTTAATGTGTGTATGTTTTAATGTGTTGGATTACTAAGTTATTAACTTGAATACTTAAAATTTTGTTTGATCCTCACTATGTAGCTGAAATATTGCTGAATGCAATGTTAAACCTTAATTCTTTCTCTCTCTCTCTCCTTAACCATTAATTGTAATAGTTTTCATCTGATGACTACTTGAAAATGAGTGTAGCCACACATCATGATCAGAATCTTCAGCCACCATTAACAAGCATAGAATTGAGATAAATTTGACACTGATTTATGGTGCTTCTCAATTATCCTGAATGAACTGTGGATGTGGCTGTGTATGTATGGTCAGAGTTACAATGGGGAGAGGATGGGGGACATGGTTTGAGTTTAGGATAGCTCTCCCACTTCAGATTTATTGCCATTATGATTTATTGTATTTTCATTGGTCACTGGACCTGACCCCCTGACCTCCTGACCTTATATTCATGAGGTCAATGGGTATGGGAATTCATTGAGATATTGTGGTGTCCAGATCAGGTCACATTTTACTTGGAGTGTTTGTCTTCTTGGACTGGTATAAACACAGTAATAAATCAAGCAGATCAAAGAGCATGATTAACTTGACCCCCTCCCTCCCCCTAAATATTGTTACTTACAATTCTTCTACAGATAGGAGAACACCAGCTTCCTAGCTCCTAAAGACAGAAGACCTTGATATGGGATAAAGACGATTGATTTAAAAGAATTCTAACCCATGGAACATCTAACAAGAATAAAATCTTGAATATTACATGTGTGAACTTGATTTTATTTAATCTCATTTGAATACATTAATCCTTCTTTGGTATTTCTTGTACTGGCACTCTTTCATGTTTTTCCCAGCTATTATCTAGCATGAGCATGAGAATATATTCCAACATTGAGAGAATTTTTTATTCACTTTCGAATAGTTGATGATTTATTTTGGATATTTTTGAACCTTAGGAGCACCTCAGTTGTAAAGCATTATCTGTTTAAGAGTAGTTCTCTTGGTGTAGGTACCCCAGGTGTACATACTTGAACATGATGATGGTACCTGTACATTGATATTGTGAAAACAACTTTTCAAGTATACTTTAGTATTATAGTCCAGTTCAAGTGGATGAGTACCACACTGATCTGTATACAGGCAGATACTGCCCTTGTTTGTGTATAATATATGATAGTGGATGCCTTCACTTTAATGGTGATAGGCTGTGCCAGTAAATTGAGGACTTATCATTTGAAAACTTGTCAGCACTATCAAGTCATTTAGTGCAATCGTCTCAATAGAAGATATCATGTTAAAGTAGACACAAACATCAGGTCTTTATCTTTTTAACCCAATCCCACTGGGTCCAATTTCAGATTAATTTTGATTCTGAAGTTCAGTATTTCAATAAAGTCTCAATGCACACATCTTATCCTTGGTATTATTTGAGAATGCTCAAAGTTCAGAAGTTCTATTCATTTTTTCTTCTCTATTCTTAATTTTAAATTCCTCATACAAAGTTCATGAAGGTCACATACCTACAATATTGAGCTTTGATGTTTATGGGGAATTTGCCCTGATGAAGTACTCCCCTGATGAAGTACTCGCCTGATGAAGTACTCCCCTGATGAAGTACTCCCCTGATGAAGTACTCGCCTGATGAAGTACTCCCCTGATGAAGTACTCCCCTGATGAAGTACTCCCCTGATGAAGTACTACTCGCCTGATGAAGTACTACTCGCCTGATGAAGTACTCCCCTGATGAAGTACTCGCCTGATGATGTACTCCCCTGATGAAGTACTCCCCTGATGAAGTACTCGCCAAGTTGGTATATGTGCTGCTCAATGTATTCCTTTACCCTCCAGGGTATTCAGCAATATCTGTAAATAACACATATCTTATATAATATCTAATGCAGCATGTTATATTCATTTTGTATTAGCTGTCCCATCATGGTGTGTAGTAAATGTAATAATAATAGTTTTTTCCTCCAAATTACCATATTTCCATAAATTCTGGTTTGATATTATGACAATATAGTTGTTTTATAAATCGTAAAACTCCAGAAAGCACATAGATTAGATGAAGGTAACTGAGTGTGTCTGAAAGTGAGTGTGTCTGTATTGCAGGCCCTGCATTCTAAGAATCTCACCAGGCTGATTTGATTGGCCTAGTATTGGCTATTGATGGGGCTGGTTTGCTGACAGCAAGGCTGATTTCAATTGAACTACATTATCAGCACTTTGGCTGATAAATAGGCTCGCGAAAATCACTGACAGGGCCTTTCACAGGGCCAGGCCAGGCGCTGATCAGCTCCATCAAACTGCAAAGTTTGGTATTGCTAGGACATATGTTCCTCAGAATGTGGGAGTAGAGGATGAGCCCAGCATGTCACAGAAGGTCAGACATAATAATGGCAAACAGATTTAACCCTTCATCCTCCTCATGGTTAACCATTCCTCTGTTTACTAACATCAAGCTGACCTTTCACAACCCTCATCAAAGACAAAGGCTCACCGTACATGTTTATATATAGTACTGTAACATCATAATTATTTTATGATGGGAAGAATTGTCCTAAAAGATCAGGAGTTTTATGGTCATTACTTTTTCATCAATTAATGATTTAATCTCGAATATTGCATACTATAGTGTCTTGAAAGAGGGCAATGGTCAACATTCTCCAAGTTTTGGTGTGTTAGGTTTTTGCAAGATTCAAGCAGCTGGCATGACAATAGGGATGATTCAGACTGGAGTTATTGTTGTAATTAATTAGGATGTCTCTACATGGAAAGTCTCGGAGATGAGCCATATGGTGGTACATGTATTTATACAGACAATTACTTGTCTTACACCTTACCATGTACCAATATATCACTTTGCCTTGTATAGTGGAGTTCGTCTAGTATAAATATCTGTGATGTTGGAGAGATCTTCTTAGATTTCATTTTGCTGTTCTTTTTGTTGGTAATTAATATTTTCTCCAATGTTATTTTCATTCACAGACATACGATTTATTATTTTTACTACATTATTTAATATTTTCAATATTTACAGCTCTATATTGTTCAGATCTAATAATATGTTAATTTGTCTAATTCCAAGACTGATTGGGTGATTCAGATCTAAAATTCAAAGAGTTGTGGACTTCTTGTATCTTGTAACACAAGGGGTGTTGAAGAGGTGTTGAAGACCTACACATCTGGCAGTGTATTGGGTGTTTAATGCCCGCCTACTGACCCTGTTGGAATGTGCTGTTGATATTTCTGGCTGATGCTGTGGGAGGTAAAGAGATCTTCTGAGTTATGGCTTGTGTAAGGGCTAAAGAAGATATTGACAGTCTAGTCTAATAGATCAGGGATCACATTACCTCAGACTATGTGGGCTAGTTGATACTTCTCTCACTTTCTGATTCTCACCCACAATTCAAGTATTACATGTATGGGTGCAGTGAGGCTAGGTTGGGGAGCGGGGCGAGTCTTTGATTTTGTTCCTATGTATTCTCAGTTAATAAAAAATGGAAATACATGGTGTGTTTTTTTGTGTACATAATATTTGAATGCTCCATACAGGTTGGGGCTACAATGTACATTTTTATTCTCAAATTCAGTCCTAAAGCCCAGCGCAAATGAGAGACAAATCCTGAGCTAATGCCCTGAAGTGCTTGTTGTCTCAGGGGATATAGCTCTCCTGTTGTTTCAGTGCACAGAGTGGGCAAAAAGATCACCGAATTGATTCCAGTTCCTGCGGAAGACCTTCTTCGAGATCATGTGATCTTTCAGGTTTCCAGGCCCACATAAAAATGGTGAACATAGACCAATCACTTGAATATAAGATGCGTTTCCATTGGCTGGTCGAATAAAGCTGGTGAACTGTTGGCTTGCATTCGGCGCACATGTTGCGCAGTTAGCCTCTCGAGACAAAAATTATCAATCAAGATATTTATGCTGCTCGTAGCCTTGCGAGACGAGATCTCACCAAAAACTATTCTCGCACGAGAGAGCTATCCCTGGAGACATTAGGTGACCGTTGGCTCACGGGATATTTCTCATGTACACTGGACTTAATCTTTACTGGACACATTGACAGGGTTCATATGCCTCTTGGAAAGTTCTTAAAACTCCTGGAATTTAATTGCTAACCTGGAAAGTCCTGGAAAATGCTTAAAAATACTCCTGGAAAATTAAAATTATTGACCCGGAAAGTCCTGGAAAAATCGGATTTTTTTCTGCGGTATTGTGTATGAACCCTGTGCTGGTTTCTAATAGATCTTATATTTCCTTGAACTTCAGGTTTTTTCAGCCCAAAATCCTTGTAAAACATATATTGTAAAACAGAATTTAAAACTCAATGTTTCTTCTGAAAAGTATGTGCACACAAGTAAATTAGCAGAAACACTTTTGCTCATGCACACTATTGCCTCAAATTGAATGAGTTTCAGGGCGGGTCATAACTTTTTATACTCCCTGGGAAATATCTGAATAACAAACGTATTGTTATCTCTCAAGCCTTTTTACATCCATATTCTCATGTCCATTTTCTCAAATCCATTTCTCATATCCATATTCTCATGTCCATTTTCTCACATGCATTTCTCACATCCATATTCTCTGATGCCTCAGGGTGACTGTATGAGTTTCAGTGATAACTTTTCATACACCCTGAAAGATTGTGAATAACTAATAACATTGAGCAGGACTTGCGGAAGGCTTTGGTATTCCTCGTATCACTTAACTCAGAATGGCAAGATTATGTTTGCGTCATTACAAAGTCATTGTAGCTGATCAAACTAAGCTTATTATCCACTGTTTGCATGTTATTCCAATGTTATGTATATTGTCATATTTGTCATTTCCTGGATTTCAACTTCTTCTTTATTAAACACGACGTTTCGCTGCCCTCAGTCTGTCCTTAGCATGCTCAAGTGCATCAGGTGTATTTATCGTAGTATGTATAAATATGCATAAATATAATATTAGACCAAACAATTAATTGCACAATTTCCTTCAAAACTACAACATATAATATATATCCTAACTGATGATAATAATGTCTCATCATTCAGAGCCTCATCTACATATAGACATTTAATTGATATGACATACTGAAACTGTTTACATGGTTAACACAATCATAATATTTATCCTGTTCATGATTCTACTCTATTCTAAGAAATCTTCAAGAACTCTAGGGTTGCCGGGTTCAGGGTTCGGGTTCCAAGAATTCTCCAGGCAGGTGGATATCGTTAGGTACAACACCCATTTCCAAGAAATTTCCTTGATGCAGGTCCTTTATTTCTGTGTTTTCTCTATTGTGTCAGCCTGTCCTGCCCCCTGTCCTGTCTAAGCTGTTGAATTCAGCGCTGTTACATGATTCTGTGATTTGATGGTTGTTAAAGTAGGGTAAAGTTCAAGTTGTCATTTGTAAACAATCTGTCTTTCAATGTCCTGGTTAATTATATCGTTTCTTGGAACTCCTCCTTAGATATCTTATTGTATAGTTGAAGTTGGATGAAATGTGGGTATAAAGGATAATATGGGCCTTGAGTGGATAGGCAATGATATACCATTGGAAATATTGGGGTACTGGTATAGCAAATATGTGGGAGATAGGAAAACTACTGGGTGATATTACATGTACTGATGACTATATGACATTGATACAGAGTCAAGGACATATGATGGGAACTGTAAATATGTATTCCCAATCATTGATGTGAGGGCGCATATGTAGGATGGTGTGGGGCTTATGCTGCCTGATCAGTGCCCCTCGTACCACGAAGGAGTGCCTGAGTAAAACCAAACCAAACCTATACTGTCGGTGTACAATTTTGATACCAGGGAGTGATCTAGTTCATCCATCCATCCATCCTCATCAAGTCTAATACAAGTAATATTGCTTCCTGATTTCCTTGCTTCCTCTGGTTCAATCAATAATAGATTTGTAGACTTCTTGATAAAAAGAATTGATGCTATGTGTTGCACTCCATGACATGGCACTGTGACAAAGATAACCATGTTTTTTTTTTACTGGCTTGTCTTTTTTCATGGATTGAACTCCAGGACACCACAATACATATTGCCAGGAAAAGCAACAATCCAAATATATCATACACCTGATATAAAAATTTGAACTATTACAACCGATATCAATTCATGTCATTCTCATAACAGGGGTCCAATACACCCCTGACCGCAGTTGAATGTGGTCTTCGGAGCTAGATGAAACGGTCTACTGGCGAAACTAATGTTTCGATTGGTCAATTCTCGATTTGAAAAGGGGACTTCCAAACAGTACAGCGATGTAGGGGGAGAGGCTACTCAGAGTGACAAACCGCAGGTTCATTGTTTTATTGCTACCTAACCTGAAATGACAGAAAGGCATATCTAGAATAATTAATTAGAACACAGCTCTTTGATTTGCGTTCAGCAACAATGCTATACAGTCAACATGTGATCGCCTGATAAGCTGTCACCCTATACCATCAGTAATACATCCATTGCATCTCACATTACGGCAGTCCATACACATGGACTATATTCATACGAAACACAAACAAAAATCATTAACATTTAAAACTGGTTAGCAGTGAAACCGGTGTAGGTTATTAATGAACAGATTTTCGAAGATATTTTATTATTAATGAATTAATGAGGTTATTACAGTGATAAGGTGTATCAGCATTCAAACTAGACAAACACTGGTAAAAAGGACAATTTCTGTCTTAGTCTAATTGGTAACCAGTCCACCACACGGTAATAGTGGGATGAGTTACTACCTGAAGGTGAGCAGATGAGGCACAAGTCTTCTATACTTACCCTCTTACTCAGGTATAAATGATATAAAGGGGTGATCACGTTTATTAGAACAGTAAGTTCACAAAATGGTACAAAATCATACAGATAATCCATTCTTCATTATTCTAATTATTTTAGAGTGTGAAGAGTCAAATTAATTACGACTGATTGAATTTTCTCCGCAAATTAGGGCTGGTTAATTAGGGGTGGTTAATTAGGGCTGGTTAATTAGGGGTGGGGTGGTTAATTAGGGGTGGTTAATTAGGGGTAATTAGGGGTGGTTAATTAGGGGTGGTTAATTAGGGGTAATTAGGGGTGGTTAATTAGGGGTGGTTAATTGGGGTGGTTAATTAGGGGTGGTTAATTAGGGGTGGTTAATTTCAGTAGGTTGATTGATTATTAGAGGAATTACAGTACAGACAGCCTGATCTTTCTAACCTACATCAAACAAGACAACAACAATATCATGTGACTTCCCCTAAGGCCAGAGTTATTTATGGAGTGTTTTGCTGTACTTCTATAGGAGTCTGGGTTTCTCCCATCTCATGCATGTATCAGAGTGAGCATTATGTGCATGGACCTTGTTTACTGGGGAAAATATTTAGCATGGGTGTTTAGCAGGGCCATGGATTAAAACATTTTCACAGCTCAGTTAAATTTAGCCTTTTCAAATTGTATACAAACATATCTCCCGTTTTGTTGATTCACAGCTCAGCTAAATTTAGCCTTTTCAAACTTGTATAGATATATATCTCTTGTTTTGTGTACTCTTTCCCTGAAGGACAAGTCAAGTTCAGCGTTTAAACTTGATGTGAACTTTCTTTTCAACAGAGACTTTTATGAAATGTTTTTTTTTATGAATTAGCACTGTTATACATGGCAGTGTGACTGTGCGTCAAGAGGACCTACGATGTAAGGTAGGCATTAGGACAGGCACTGAGCTCTTGGCAATCCCCCCCCCCCCCCGCCCCAAGTTGAAATCCTGCCTATATTAAGATGGGCACATGCAGCCCAAGTCAGAATCACCAGAGATTTTCATCAAAATCACCAGAAATTTTCGATTAAAACAGTATTGAATATTTTGTTGAAGATTAAAAGTGATGGGATTGAATGAATAGTTTACCAGTTACTGTGCTGATGTGAATCTGTGACACACCAACACACTCTGTGGCAGTGATTCTGTGACACCAACACACTCCGTGGCAGTGATTCTGTATCCCTTAATCAAGGAATCAAAATTTGAAATGACAAGAAAAATTTAGACATAATTACACATGTAATGTTTTTGTTTAAATTATATCCCAGTGTGATATATAGTCAATATTCAAGAAGTACAACCAGTGGTGTAACTTTAGCAAGTTACCTGGTTGCCATGAGGGCAAGCTGAAGATGGATTTTGGTTGCCCCCATCAGAATCTGGTAGCCATGAGGGCAAGCTGGAAATGAATTTTGGTTGCCCCCATCATTATTTGGTAAAATGTCCCCTAGTTAGTTACGACCCCACCGATATGGTGTTGTTGTTGTTCGTCGTAAATCTCGTCCACAGATTTTTCGGCTAGCCATGGAAATTCCTCCCGCCAGCTGTCCACGAAACCTCTCGTACGTTTTCTCCTGTCGTATGACTGATTTCTCTCAGCGGAGCTAACATGAGGTGTTGTCGTCTTCGTGTAATTTGCGAGAAATCTCTCCATCCATTTGACGTTTGAACGACAGTCACACGAGGACGGCTTCACTGACAATTCAACTTCCGCGAGAGCTCCGCAGCAACAAGGGAGGTAAATCAGTACGTACTCAACACATTTCCGGTTTCGTTTTTCTTCGCCAAAGTTATAGGCGATAAACACATTACTTTGAGAATTAAAAGGACGATCTGTGGATCATATTATGCTAAAGGGATTTCGTTAAAAACAGGTTTGTGCGATATCAAATTCATGGAATTAAATTGCCGTATTTTACGATGTTTATGAGGGGAAAATCCACTTGCCACATCGGGCAAGCAAGATCGGACATTCAGTTGCCCCCTGCCGATTTTGGTTGCCCCGGGCAAGCGGGCAAGCGTAAAGTTACACCACTGACAACCGTCGTGATATGACTGAAAAAATGTTGAAAACGACGTTAAATCCTACTCACTCACTCAAGAAGTGCAATCAATGTTACTTTATCTAGTTAAATTCTACCCAAAGAAAATAAATTAAGACCCTTTAAACATGCCGTCAATGCCAGATGTTGAGTTTTATACAGCTGTAGATCAGGGCTCTTGTGTGCATATATCATGTTTCCATACCCTTGATGCACACAACAGCGGCAAAAACAAAGCCTCCTTGAACAACCTATCTTTATACAGGAAATTCTTAACCCAGAAATTACCATTCTCTCTCAAAAGAAAACAATTTACGCCAGGAAGGCCTTTTTTATTAAGCTAATTTTGTTAGGTAGGGGCCTACTTAGATTCAATAATTGTCATGAAATTTCTTTGGTTATATCTTAATTGCAACTATGTTTGTTCCTCAAACCTGACATGCTTGAGCTATACATGTATAACACACTTTCATTTGAGAGTCCAGACATTCCACCATTCATGTGAACAAATTGTACTAAACATGGAATAATTAAATTCACACTACCCATTTCTACAGTATCAGTACTATGTTACTATCTGTAGCAGTTGAAACCCAGTAAAACTTAAACAATTAAAACCAGTAAAGAAATTTGTCTGTTGAATAACAGAAAATATGGTATGGAGATTTGAATGAGTAAACTACTAAACAACTTACATGATACCAACAAAATGTCCCAACACAAGCTGATAAATTCCTTGGGTGGCTTGCAGGACGGCTTTGTTTCACCCTCAGTAAATTTTATCATTGTTGCTCACAGGCTAATCTGAGAGATGATACCAGATCTTTCTATGTTCTGCTGGGTTATTGCACCGGCTGACTTAATTGGTTGATGTAGGATATTTCATCATCAGTGGCAATTTGACCTAAATTTGAAGCCTGCATGATTTGGTCTGTGATGAAATGTTTGAATGTGAAATAGGATACACGTTAAAGGCCACAGTTTACATATATCTATAACAATATACTGAATTGTGTGTATTAAGAATGGCAAGTTGCCTGGTAATAGCAGTGTAGATAAATGCACTAACAAATGATGGAAAATTAGCATTTCCTATTTCATTATCCCATCACGTTTTGTACTGTGTTATATATACAGTGAAACATACAGCCAAGGTTTCCCAATGGGCATGACAGTGCACTCGCTGAGCTATCAATAAATAATTAAAAAAATAATTATAAATCAAATTTTCATCAGAATTCGGTCAGCTCAGAACTTGCTGGTAACAATGCCCTAATGCACGTTCATGCCAAAAATCAAGGTTCTGATGTCAATGGTTCTCCTTATTTTGCCGACGAAAGGACTCGGATGGACTGACTCACTGACTCATTACCGGACAATTTGCGATCTGTAGCCTACTTCGTAGGAACATAGCACCATATACAATAGCTAAATACCATTGATGTTCATCAACTTGGAGTATCCCTTGTCTTGGATTAACACAATAATGATTTGGAAATTAAAAAAATTAACCATAAAATTCTATTTTTAGATAAAACTGAACATATATTTTCAATAAAAAATCCAGGTGACATGTAAATCACCATTGAAACACTGACTTACTATCCTTTCTAATGGACACAAATTTGAATTTCTAAAAACTTTTCTATATAGTCCCATGTTTTTTCTATTAAACGGAGATGGTTGCCATGACAACAAATTTGGCAATGATTTGACTCACAAAATATAATTGACAAAGCATCTGCTGCAAGTTGTATTGTCAGTCTTTTGTCCAGGATATTATCTTTTCAAAGGGAGGTCTTACACCAAAGCCTTGCCACAAATTTAGTCATATTTAAATAAAATTGTGCATATTTGTACTTTAACAATGAACGTATAATTTCAGTCTACCGAAGATTGGATTATTCATGAATTGAAGTTTTCCCTATTCGAAATGTATCACTTGTATCTGAGATGTTGGTGTCCACAACCTATTTTGATTGAAATATATTCAGATAATGTGGGAAAATGTTGTTACTGAATCAATTATTCTATATGGAGTGATATGTTGAATATGCTTATTCAGAAGACATCTGTATACAATTTCTGCTCATTTCTTTAATTACATTTTAGAAGCTGGAAAACTGCATGAACTAGTAGAAGAACATTTTTGTATGGATACTAACTTCTTGATTTTTAATTCACTAACTTTTCATGGGTAATTCTAACCATATTGTGTGAGTAGACCTTCCTGCAAACGTCACTTTAAATGAAGGAGCTATTTCACAATGAATTCATGACAGTGTTTACTTTTGACTCTCTATATTCATGCCCATTACATTAATATTACATTGAAAAGACATCCTCAATTCTATATAAAGATTATAAGAATATTAGTGAACGTATATCATCTCACGACTCTGAGCATCCAAACTAGGCAATAGTTAATTATTCCACTGTCTGTCTATCATTCTCATTTCTTTCTTTGAAGATTATATTATATTATTAACAGGATATCTCGAGTGTTACGTCTGATATGGAATTGTACTGGGAATTGTCTCCAATCTACCATCTGCCTTTGTACAGGTCAATCAGTAAGGTTCATCTTCACTTTCTTACTCTTATCTTATGATAAACCTATTTAACCTTGTATTCAGTTGTGTGGAATTAATGGGTACAAAAGCTGTGTCAAGTGACAGATAATCTGATGGTAGTTTTACAGATCATGATGTAGGTGTATTTGTTTTAATGTACCCCAGTTTTTATTACCCCATTTATTTTTAGCCCCGTTGAAATGCAATCCATGTTTAATTTTACCTGAGTAGTCTATATTTAGCTTTGCTATCTGGAGTGGAGTATATTTTTAAACAAGAATTTTTAAGTGAAATAACTGACATAGGCTAGTTACATGTAAATCTTTCAAATGTCACAGGAATAAGCTTCAAGACTATATGTACATATATACTGAAGTGATTCTTTATGTTCATGTAATGAAAAATTTCCTGCAATAAGTGCATTAATATTTAATAAGTAATAACGTAACATCTGCAGGTTCATTGTCAAATACAGGAAACTTTCTTTTGGTAAAATTTAACTCATCCTGTTACATGTAATTGTTTCAAATTCTAGCTACTTGTATTACTATCTAATTGTTCAGCTGTGAAGCACTACTTGTATTACTATCTAATTGTTCAGCTGTGAAGCACTACTTGTATTACTATCTAATTGTTCAGCTGTGAAGCACTACTTGTATTACTATCTAATTGTTCAGCTGTGAAGCACTACTTGTATTACTATCTAATTGTTCAGCTGTGAAGCACTACTTGTATTACTATCTAATTGTTCAGCTGTGAAGCACTACTTTCCCATATTACTATCTAATTGTTCAGCTACAGCGAAGCACTACTTGTATTACTATCTAATTGTTCAGCTGTGAAGCACTACTTGTATTACTATCTAATTGTTCAGCTGTGAAGCACTACTTGTATTACTATCTAATTGTTCAGCTGTGAAGCATATACTCAGCTATAGTGTCAGTATACCTGTCGGGGTGATTCCTGCATGGAACTGTCACCAGTAGCTGCAGACCCTCCAGATTACTCTACCACTTGGCCCTAAATCCTGCATTATCTCTGTGTACATGGGGTTCATTTAGTATCTTCATTTCTAATATAGTTCAACTTCATTTCTATTCCAAACGAGATGTTCTGTTTGATCAGAAATTGTGTTTGACAATATAGCTGATGTTGTTATAATCTGAAACCTCCAAAATCTGAATTTTCAGACTTGGAAGTAATTGCAAAGGACAATTGCAAATTGCTCCTGCTCATGTTTTTTTCTTTGGCATTTGGTGAAAGGAATTTGTCTTGTTACGAAAATATTACACCCGAGAAATCAAAATTCCGCATGTAAGATATTAGAAAATCATGGGCAAGGCTTTGGTGTAAGACCTGCCATTGAAAAGGTGATATGCTGGACAAAAGACTGACAATACAACTTGCAGCAGATCCTTTGTCAATTATATTTCGTGAGTCTTACACCAAATCGTTGCCAAATTATGGGACCGATTTGACATGGCATCTTTTTGTTGCAAGGGGAAATCCTTAGAGTAAATGCCTTGAAAAGTAGCAGGACATGCTAGGTAGCACTTATTCGTTTCCCATAAATTCATTTCTATGCTAATTTGGCTCTCAATGCTATAAACTTTGGTCAGTATGTATTCAAGAAAAATCAAATGTTGCAGGATATTTTGGAAAAATTGCTGTAATAATGTCAAAAAAAACAAAACAAAAAGGAGTGCTACCAAGAAACTGTTGCATTTCCTTTAGTGATACACAAATAAACATTATACTGGAAATCTGTCCATACAAATCAGGGGTGAATCAGGGGGTGAATCAGGGGTGAATCAGGGGCGGGGTGAATCAGGGGCGAATCAGGGTGAATCAGGGGTGAATCAGGGGCGAATTAGATAAACATCTAAACAATATTCATGTTGCCATTGCTTGGTGGGGTGTTGATACAATGAAATGGCTTGGTTGAGATCAGAAATAATTTACATATCAACTACCCAGTTATATAACAGCAGCATCAGGTGGTTTTGACGGGACAATAGTTGGCTTTTGGAGGGGGGCAGTGTGTTCCTGCATTTCCAGACTTCAACCAGTTTCATTGTATCAATTGAGGTCATCATCGTATTGTTGTGTTTTCCATGATAAGTTAGATCATTCCAAATTGAAAACTTCCTGAAAACAAGAGTTGAGGATTCATGGAAATAAGGTCAGTTCATGAGAAATGATAATATTTAATTGAGCTTTGATCGGGGAGAAAGATTCCAGGAAACAATTAAGACACAGTAGATTCACTAACTACTTGTACCACAAAAACTTCCTGATCCACACCACAAATGAAAGCTAGCTAAGGGAAATGAGGAGAAATATCTGCTTCTACTCTCATGAATCAGAAAGTTATTATGTAGTGTCAACAAATATGACATGGATTAGATGAGATAACAGTTTCAGCTAAATACATTAACCATTTTGAATATCCTCATACAACAATTAAAACTAAAGTTACAATGAGTATGAAATGCAAAGAAATATATCACTGCAATTTTAAAAGAAGTGTTATGATCAGGACTTAATGAAACAAAATGAAAATACCTGAATAAATCTGGTAATGAAATGCAAAGAAATATATCACTGCAATTTTAAAAGAAGTGTTATGATCAGGACTTAATGAAACAAAATGAAAATACCTGAATAAATCTGGTAATATTATTAACATCTTCCTGATTCAAGAACTAAAGCTCCTGAAGTCAATACTGGAGAGGAAATAAGAGCGATATGATCTACTTGTGGTTGTAGTTCTCAAGGAAGTAGAAAGATCAGGTCTATTTTGGAGTGATTGTCATCAGAAACTTCCCTAACACTGGCAATGTTAGAGTGAATATGTCAACAAATGTGGCCATGACAAACAAAATGAACAACTAAATATGGTAATATTATTGAAAACTTCCTGATGGCACCTACGCTCTACGCTCATTACACGGAAAACAGAAAAGATATTTTTAATAGCTGTGCGATTAAAGAGAAAAGATCAAATTTGTAGTATCCAGACTTCCTGTACAATTATGTGAAGGAGTGTGAAGAAATGAACGAATAGCATGATAACAAAGAGTAATAATGGTATCGTGTACAAGTCATGTAGAAGAAGTTGCCTTCATTCAGCCTAACTAAGCAGGACGAAGCAAGAGTAGGAAGTAGGATTTCCAGGAAAAAAACAAAAACATCTGGAGTCATTGTGACCTGGCTAGAGAAAAAGTAAGCTTGTCAATAACTCAAACACACAAGCACACAAAAATAAATGGATTTTATAAAATATTGCATGTTGTAGCATTGGACATGTTGATTTGACAGCTCTAGTAGAATATGTGATGTACAATGAACATGCATCATGAGTTGTACATCACCTTTTGAGAGCTGATAATATTGACATGTCCCATGCTACAACATGCATTTACATACCAAATGTCATGTTTGAAAACAATTTGGAGACTACAGATTATAAAGGAGGACGGCACGGGGAAATAAGCATATCATCAACACTGCATGACTGTTGTCGATTTCGAAACGCTGTGTGCTAGATCGACTGTTTGTCACATAATTTGGGAAAGTAGCATTATCTTACGTACCTTTTCAGAAGATGCTTAATTTATGTCAGTCAATTTCCGAATAATATTCACTAATTTCTATCACTAAATGTAGCTAGCTGTAGCCATATGAACACATACTTTCGGGCGAATATGCAGGTGTGCACGAAATATATGAGAGGCAACACTTGGTTCAGCGTGGAATATTTGCTATTGATGTTCAATGCTCTGCTGTAATACATGATATTATCCAACGGTACAGTCAGATATGATTACATCATCACTGAACATTATGCTTTGTGGAATGACATGTGACAGACTCTCAACGAATGGAAACTTTATGATTTTACATGAGGTATATCACCCGTTAATTCCACAATGAGATCTGATAAACCTAACCAACCTTCACAATATTTGAGAAGCTCAGTCAAATACTTGCAGAGACAAGTGATTCTTCTTGGGTCAACTGGTGGGAGTCGTGAGGAGGGGAGATAACTGGTGACCTGTTCCGGAACCATGTTGGAGAGAGCTTTCCATTGGCAGCAAGAGAGGTCCAGAACATCTGAGGAGTCTTACATCTGGTGAATTCTTGCTGCAAGAGAATGTCTCATATCCAGTTATTGTAACCTCTAGTCCATAATCTAGTTCTTGGAAGGCAAAAGTGACAAAGACAGCACAGTGTATAAAAACAGAGATGGTGGTTCAGAGTTTGGTTCACTTACTGGAAGGTCTTGCATGCATAAACATGCTCATATGGCGGATCATTTTTAAAACAGAAATTTTGTCGAAATCTTTGACAAACTCAGTTTGTTAATTTAACAAAATCAGCATTTGTTAATGCAACATAATATACACATACTAGTGCATGCTGTGGGTGTGATATCACAATTTGTCAGCTCTAGACAGGTGATGTTCAACGAGTACGAGAGCTGACAACTTGTGATGTGATACCCCGTAGCATGCACTATCTGTTTTATTATACCAAAAAATTAGATATGAAGTGTATCAGGAATATTTTTATAAGATTGATGTCAAAGGGATGTAGATGCTTGAATTCAGGAAATTCGTTTGACCCAACACTATCCTGGTTCATTTAACAAAAGTTTCTCATAATGCAATGAGGCACCTCCTGGTCAACTCAGTCTGTGATATCATCTCTTTCATCCAGCGACAGAACAAACACCTAGTATGAAATGTACATGCTATACCTCAACATGGCGGATGTAGGGGAGACTTTGAAAGAGCGCTTTTAGTTAGATCAGATAAATTTGGCTTATTGATGGCTCGAGCTGAACAAAATTTCCTCGTCCCAAAAGCAGCAAAATAATAATCAAAATACCGGCTAGTGTACACTTGGTATTTACACCATCACATGTGCACATATATGGATACAATGGTCCACATTTTGTTATGCTCCCCTCTAATTAGAGGGGGGAGGCATATAGCGATTGCTTTGCCCATCCGTCCGTCCATCCGTCTGTCTGAATTTCTTGTCAGCGCAACATCTCGGTTAATATGTGATGGACAGGATTGAAACTTGCAAGAAATGTGGCCAGTGCCTCGTAGTTGTGCAGCGTAGAGTTTTTTTTCGAGTTTCGGTTATATTTTCAAGAGTTGTGGCCCTTGGTTCCTGAAATTTCCACGAATGAGACTTGTTTGGGCTGAATCTTGGTTAATATTGTAATGACAAGTTTGAAATTTGCATGACATGTAGTCAGTGCCCCATAGTTGTGCAGCGTAAAGTTTCTCCACGTTTCACTTATATTTTCAAGAGTTATGGCCCTTTGTTCCTAAAATCTCCGTGAATTGAGACTTGTCCGGGCTGGATCTTGGTTTATATTGTATGGACAATTAAGAAATTTACATGATATGTGGGCAGTGCCTTGTAGTTGTGCAGCGAGAAGTTCCTCCGCATTTCGCTTATATTTTCAAGAATTATGGCCCTTAGTTTCTCAATCCATAGTGAATGTCCAGGCTGGATCTCGGTCCATAGTGTATGGACAAGCATGAAATTTGGATGATATGAGGTCAGTGCCTGTAGTTGTGCAAAGTAAAGCACTTTGTCCATCTGTCCGTCCGGGTCTCCACTGACCAATACAGAACAGAACAATGTTGGACTAAAGCGGAATGGGGGTATACATTTAAGAAATCTCTGATTTCTTCTTCCCTGCATTTGACTAGTTGTTGCTTCATTGGATGGATATTTGTTTGTTAGCAGCGAACCAACCAATCAGGATGAACAAATCTGGTATGAGGTATAATAATATTTGTTATATGTAACAACTGTTAACAAAACAAAATTTGTCATCTCTCAACCTGTTTCGTAACCGCACCACTGTTCACTAAACTTGTATAATAAAAAATAGTTGTTAAATTTTCATCAACTGTATGAGACATATAATGATATATCCAAGAACAGAATATAATTCAGGTAGTATAATTGTAGATCACCTTCCTCTAGATGATAATTACAGTGTATTGTTCAGGGTTGTGCTCAGAGTGCCAGGTATTTCAGGTAAAATACGGGCGAAGTTGCCAAAATATGATTGAGACGTGTGCTTAGAACATTAGAGAACTCATTTGTTCAGATTGTCAGGTGAATCGTCTGGTCTGGGCAGAGAACTCTGTCTGTTGTATTTAACATATTCAAATTTGGAGAGCAGAATGCTTTATTGGCACCACTATGCCCCCAAAAATACACTTATCTGCAGCAAGTGTCTGCTAGAAATGAGAACCCATTACATAACTGGATTATTTGATGGAATTACCCATGAAAGGGAGGACAAGCAAGTATTATAGTAAGGTTAATTTGTACCCATTTGAGCAAATTTAATGAAGGCCCCTTGACCTTTGACCGCTAAGTCTGGTCACATGACCGGAAGTGACCTTTGACCCTGCGCATGCGCACAATACCAGATAATAATGGTGCGCAGGGGTCAAAGGTCACTTTCGGTCACGTGACCGGACTCAGAGGTCAAAGGTCAAGGGGCCTCAATTTGCTCAAATGGGTGCGAAATTAGCCTTACGGATATTAATGGTGCACAGAGGTCGAATGTCACTTCCGGTGACGCATTGCATCATGGGATAGAGAGCACTTTACCTTTTAAATGCACAAAGGTCAAGAGACCTCAATTTACGCTTACATTTACTTAGAGCAGATTACAAAACCTGGCTATTAATACAAGGGTCAACGAGCATGTTACCGGACTCAGGAGTCAAAGGTCAAGGGGCCTCAATTTGCTCTTTTAGTGCACAAAGGTCAATGGACCCGAATTTAGCCTGAGTGTAGTAAATAGGCAGATCGGGGGTGGACATTTTGGGGTCGAAATATTGGTCTGAATGGGCCATGGTCGGTGTCAATGCGAAGCACTCGTGGGGGAGCATCCGACAGGATGGATATGCATGGTGTGGAACTGACATCAGTCTGTGCATGCGCAGTAGAAAAAGAGCAAGGGAATAGACGTTTTAGGATCGAGATGTGCCAATATTGGTCCGATAGGGCTGTGGGATGTGTCAATATGTAGCACTCGTGGGGGAGCATCTGACTAGACAGGTGTGGTATGGAACTGACATCATTCAGCACATGCGCAGTAGACAAAATGTATGGGAATAGACGTTTTAGGGTCAAGATCGGCCATTATCGGTCCGAATGGGCCATGAGAGGTGTCATAGTGAAGCACTCTTGGGGGAGCATCTGACAGGATGGGTATGGCTTGGAACTGACGTCATTCTGTGCATGCGCAGTAGAAAAAGAGCATAGGAATAGCCGTTTTAGGGTGGAGATGGGCCAATATTGATTAATTTGAATGGGCCGTGGGAGGTGTCACAGTGAAGCACTCGTGAAGAAGTGTCCGACTGAATGGGTGTGGCGTGGGAATATCATCATTCCGCGCATGCGCAATGGAATATGGCAATATACATTTGGAGCAGAGATGGGCCGCTGTTGGTCGAAATGGGTCTTGTGAGGTGTCAATATGTAGCACTCATGGACTAGAGTCAGACTGGGAGTGATATGCGCCTGTGCACTCGAAGAGTAGTAGAGAGAAGGGAGATTAAGAAATGCAAATGAGCACGTTTGGGGAGAGGTGGCCATGTTCCCTCTCGCTACCTTGTAAAGTTACCATAGCATATATGTGAGGAAGAGGAGAAGGAAGAAGAGCAGAACGAGTGAGGGAGGCATGCCTAATGCCCGTCTTAGCAAATTGACACACTAACGATGGTGAGTGAGTAAGTTTGTGGTTATATAAGGTCGTTTGTAAACCATTAGCCTCAGTCTGTAACCACCCCTTGCGTCTCAACGCCATGATGTAGGCAGATGAGAGAACAACATGGATGACAGGTCATTCATTTTGTTATCCCCTCCAGCACATCAGACCCATGCTGGGGGAGCCATGTTGGGTATGTTTACAATTCTCGCAGGCTCTTGTCCAATCAGATGCTGCCATTTCAGAAAGTTCAATTTTCGGCCTTGTTCGCTCTGATCCGTTTGTCTTAAGCATCTTCAGGCAGTCAAGGATACTTGAGCTCTGAGCTCTTACTTCTCCGATTGCTAGGTAGGGAATGGAGATGAAACGGCTCCTAGACACTGGGATCAATCTCCATCGGCTCTTCAATTCGGGGCGGCGGATCTACCTCCTTGGGTTCTTCAATTCAAAGATGCATCTCCATGGAAACTGAAATATCGGGCCTCGAGAGTGGCGAGCGTGATCCGTGGGTGACACATTGGCGACGTCTCAATTGACTGGGATGCTTGAAGAGTATATTACACTCTGCAAATGTATGCCCCCATTGGTAGGCAGGGAAGGGCTCTTCGACACTGGGATCACTCTCCATCAACTCTCTTTCAATTTGGGGCGGCGGATTGACCTTCATGGGTTCTTCCTTTCGAGGATGCAGGGAAGGGAGATGGAAGGGCTCCTTGACACTGGGATCAATGTCCATCGGCTCTACAATTCGGGGCAGCAGATCGACCTCCATGGGTTCTTCCATTCGAGGATGCACTTCCATGGGAACTGAAAAATCTGGTCTCGAGAGTGGCGAGCGTGATCCATATATGATACCTTGGTGACGTCTCAATTGACTGGGATGCTTAAAGACTGTATCACAGTCTGCACATGTATGCGTGGGTACTGCGTGGCATGCAATTGTGCGACGACCTAAACTGTCCAGGCGATGAGAGGGCTTCGAGCAAGTCGTACACGTGAACATCATTGTGCTCAATGGAGCGTCAACTATGTACGTCTTTAGGGATACGCTTGCTTTTATGGACAGTAACGCCAGCCAACGCCCAACTGAATGCCTCAACGCCCTGGTGAAATAGCTCATAAGCTCTGATTGTTCTAGATATTCTATGAAATTGTCACTAATTCATCGAAATGCCATGACGCCCATCAACGCCTTAACACCCTATCTGAACGCCTTAACGCCCTATCTGAATGCCTTAACGCCCTATCTTAACACCTCATGGTAATGCCCGCCAACGCCTAGCTTAAAGCTTCAACACCCTGGTGAAATAGCTCAGAAGCTTAGATTTGCCACTAATTCATTGAAATGCAGAGATGCCAGTCTCAATGCCTTAACGCCCTATCTTTACATCTTAACGCCCTATGTCAATGCCTTCACGCCATGTCTTAACGCCTTTACGTAACACCTTTACACATTGTCAACCATCCGATCACACGCACATGTTTTGATGAAAGATGAAAGTGATGTCATGACTGGATATTGCCGGAAGTGACGTCATCGCGTGCATATGAGCTCAGAGCTCTCGAATTCGGAACTCGGAGCTCGCAGGTGACGTCATCACATGCATGTGGATGCATGCTCAATTGAGGCCCCTTGACCTAAAAAATTTGCATATGACCTCTGTGACATCACTTCCGGTTCCAGTCACATTAACGGAAGTGACCTTTGACCCCTGCGCATGCGCACAATACTGCACACCATTTTTATCCGTAAGGCTAAATTGAGGTCCATTGTCCTTTGTGCACTTAAAGAGCAAATTGAGGCCCCTTGACCTTTGACCTCTGAGTCCGGTCACACGCTCGTTGACCCTTGTATTAATAGCCAGGTTTCATAATCTGCTCCAAGTAAAAGTAAGCATAAGTTGAGGTCTCTTGACCTTTGTGCACTTAAAAGGTACCAAAGCGACCGGAAGTGACCTTTGACATCTGTGCACCATTATTATCCGTACCCATTTGAGCAAATTGAGGCCCCTTGACCTTTGATCTCTGAGTCTGGTCACGTGACTGGAAGTGACCTTTTACCCCTACACACCATTATTATCCGGTATTGTGCACATGCGCAGGGGTCAAAGGTCACTTCTGGTCGCATTGCATCATGGGATAGAGAGCGCTTTGGTCAAGGGCCCTCAATTTGATCAAATGGGTAGGAATTTAGCCTTACTATACTACTCAAGCAATATCTCCAGTGGTAGAGGACTTGCTTGCTGCTTTCACTGCAATCTCTGTTGTTTAGAATTATTATATTCAAATAGATTATATTTGTTACATGAAAGATAACACATACACAGAGCTTCTGAAAAAAAAAGGACATAACCAGTTTTGCCTAAAAGAATGGTGACAGGCAGTCTAAAACCAATATATGTCATTTCCTGAATAATAGAGGAAAGAATCTTCCTATGGAATATTCTGAAACTTTTACAATCTGATGACCACTGTCGAGTTTCAATTACTAATATCCTGTCCCATTCAGAATCCACATAGGATCCGGAAAGCACCATGTTGTTGCATTCTCTGAACCCTGGATTTGTAATCAAGGTATATTATACGGACATTAAAATATTCAGGATGTGAATCAGGAAGACTGTTAGTGGAGACCATTTGTCAATTCTGTGAAAAGGTGGGTTGGAAACGTTTGGTTGTATTTCCTTGTCAGATCAGTCGGATAAGGAAGGGTTGGATCTGTTAAGCTGTAATTAGATTAATTAAGCAGAAAGAGATTCGTGAATGGAGACTAATGAGCTTATATGGGCATCCAGACGTGCAAGTGTAAACATATACAGGTCATTGCACAGATGAGGGTGCCAACCTAATTATGTTACTGGATTCCATGAGCATTGTCAAACAAGAGGGTCATGTGATCAGTCCTAAACTTCAGGGAAACTTAACATGTTATGGGATGAAGTGCCCACTCACAGCCATCAAAAAGCAAATCCATATCAGAGGGGCTTTTAGCATTTAATAGCAGTACATATGATAATCTCAGGTTCAAAGGCATCATCTCAAACAGTCAAGTGTCATAATATCGGGGCCTACTACACAAGTCTGTAAAGCTGGGATTTGTGTGGATATTGTCATGGATTTTACGCGGACCATGTATATGGAGTGGTCAGGAAGCAGGAATTTTGAGTGACAATAAGGAATTAATTACCAGTTTTTGCAGCATCAAACATACTGATAGCCTCACTTCAAAGTGGATATAGCTCTGGTGAATATCTAGATTAATAGCCTGTATTTTAATCATCCCTTATTCCAATTACACGTGCGGGAACATTAATGAGGATCGTGTTTCAATGAAGGACCATTTCTGAGTATAGATTGCCAGTGCTGATGATGCACAGGATGTACTAACTGCACGTTTCTGATTGTTCTGTTGATTAACCTCCAACCTGAAATGTTCAATATTGGATTGTTGATCTTTACTTGTTTTGTCGTGTTGCAATATTTTTAGTTTATTACTATGCTTATGGGACTTGTTCTTTTATAACATTTGATGTTCTGAAATTCAGACGTGTTTTATTGCAAAGTTTGTTCAGTTTCAATTCATATTCATAAAGCACCCACTTCACGAATTTATATACTGCTGGTGTATCGTTGCCGTTTTGCCTTCAGATTTTGGAATCATTTTGTTTACTGATATGTCGGCAGTTTGTTTTAGTCTTCCTGCTTCAAGGAATAGTACGGAGTTGGTAGATTGCAACGTTTTAGTCACTTTATGTTTAAAAATCTCTTCATATTCTCCTTTCTACATTCCGCTGTAAACATAAATGAATGTGTACATTCTGCTCACAGCTTATCACGCGCGGCGATCGTTAAACCCAGCCTTGTACGAGTATAGGTTTGGTCTCTCACGTGCTGACAGCCCGTGCAACACGTGCTGCTTTGAATACCGGTACCGAAAAGAACTTACTTGCGATATTGTGTTCACGAGAGGAGGGAGAAGATGGTTGGTGATTAATGTTTTCTGCAGTGGCAGGTCCGTCGCTTGCAGCCCCCATCCATCAGTGAGTTTGTTACTCCATGCTCAGAAGTCTCTAATGAGGATGAAACACTTCGTCTGCTGGTTTTTTCTTGTTAGTTTGCCATTTAGTGTTTTCTCTTGTTGGTGGTCGTATACTCACACATGCGTGTCCTCAGTTTCTCATAAAGACAAAAACAATGTTATTTATGTCTGACAGAAACGTTCCATCTTAAGGAATCTGGCTCGTACTCATTTAGATCTGTGCACCAAAGCTCAAACTAAACCAGGACGCATCTCTGAAAAACAGACTTTCCCGCAGAGAACATTGCCTCTTCGTTTGGCCTTGGTGTATTTTCGACATTGGCAATTTCTGGAATTTCACGGTACAACTTTTCGACTTGCAGAAATGTGTAAACATAAGAACCTATAGCTTTTCAGTTCACCTGTGAAGTAGAAAGAAAAGGAAGAACGAATTGGAGGAATTCTATGAAGAGCTATACGCTGTGCCGTTATATTCCATGCATGCACTTGTCAATTGATATCATAAAGTCAACAAAATATTGTAACACAATCAGATATACCGAGGAAAGCTGATAGTCCTAAAGATATGTCTGTTTCCGGTTACTCGACTGAGTCTAAATAAATCGTCACGTGCGAGTCTAAAAAATTTTGCAGCAAATTCCAATGAAATCACGACCAAGGCCGCGTTTTATGACGACGACGACAACAACCGTAAAGCGGCGCGCACACTGTCAGCATACCGTAAAGTGTGACTGCAGTGCAGCATGGCAATGCATGGCGGCAGGTTGACGATCTTTTCAGGAAATAAAAAGCACTCACTTCCAGGTCGGGAATCGAAAAAGCTGGCCGAGATAATATAAGAGATGTGTTGTCCCTTTAATTGATCAGACGTCATCGACAATACGCAGATTAGTTTAGTGATATTAATGAGAGAATTCCTGCAGGTCAGTTGTTATCAGACCACAGCTACCTCGTGAATGTTGAAGTTGATGAATTAATTGTCAGACGACATCTGTTATACAACTGCCTCCGCAGATGAACGCAGTTGATTCCCTTTAAATAAGAATGATAATTTGACATGGATCTCCCCATGAAATCATGAAGTGAAATCATGGAGCCTACTATAGTAGTAGGCTCCATGGTGGAATACACGAGATAGAAAGACCAGGCGCAACCAACCATCAAGTAATGTTTGTGATGTGGTGATGCGTATAATCCGGCATCGCACGCAGACGAAGTAACGAACGTACTATATAGTTGGACATTGAAAGTAGGTTGATTCGCCTTCAGTCCGCTTCATCGCCAAATTATTGCACCAAATCTGAAGACTAAGCGATTAATAAGATTATTCCAAGAATAGAATGAACCGAAATAAAGAGAGATAGAATTATATACCCTATTGAAATAACAGATATTATGACAAAGAATCCAACGAACCAACTCTATACTACTCGCAGAATGTGTGAAAAACATTCTAGAAGATAATGGACGTTAGCGATAAGAGTTCCCTAAATCGCCTGTTAACACACCTTAAATACCCGAAGTCATGTTTAGAATTGTGTATATTCAGTGACAGTGAAGATAACCAAGGGAAAGCCTATATATTTGTATAACAACATTGTGTATATACTCTTGCCCTGTCGGTTTGGTCAAGCTGAAAATTTTCCACTGTGTGTTCAATGTGTTGAATAAACCTTTGTATGGCACTCGCCAAGCTTTAAAGGTGTAGCACAGTACAAGTCAATATTTACATGTCTTATATTACGAGATCAGATCGGAAAACGACAGACACCACGTCAAACATTCGTCCCGCATGTGCTTTCGGGTAAAATTCTTGATCTGAATGAAAAGTCCTTGGAGAAAGAACGGAGTTGTGTGCTAAATTGAATCAAACATCTTGGTAATACTAGTTCTTTTTTGGACTACATCGGCTATAGCTGGCGAAATCCTTTGGAATACACGTTCTCTTCCTTGTTCTCCCGATTAAAAAGAGAAATCCTTTGGAATACACGTTCTCTTCCTTGTTCTCCCGATTAAAAAGAGAAATCCTTTGGAATACACGTTCTCTTCCTTGTTCTCCCGATTAAAAAGAGAAATCCTTTGGAATACACGTTCTCTTTCTTGTTCTTCTGACTAAAAAGATAAATCCTCCCAAAAAGGATAGCCCCTGTTGAGGAAAGCCATTATAACGTGCTAAGGACAACGCCTCAGTTACACATTATTGAGAGAATAAAGAAGAGCCTGTCTGTTCACTGACACGTGACTTCAGCTGATCAGCTATTGGGTTGTATATAATTTCACTTTTCTCTATCTATTAAACCAGGAGAGTATTTCGAACTCGTGAAAGCTGGCATATTTTCATAATATTCGCCAAATTATATACACCCAAACCTGAAAGCATCGTACATATGTATAAAATTATGTCAGTTATCACCAGGTCAAAATATTGTCCTGGGTTAATAGATTGGGCAAAGTAAAATTATGCAACCCAGTTGCTGATCAGCTGAAGTCACGGGTCAGTGAACAGACAGGCTCTTCCTTTTTCTCTTAATAATGTGTAACAGTCATTCACCAATACGCTGTTTAACTAGTGAATATTTCTCTGCTAGTTTCAACAGTACCATCGGGGATTATTCCACTGCCCATTAGGTGTTATTCGGGTATTTGGTGGATTATTGTAAATAATCAAGACGTGATAGGTTTCTATGGAGACAAAAGAATTGTATCGCTGCTATGAACGTCTCTTGATGAATACACGTCGACACGCGACAAGGGTTCTGCGACAAGGGGAAACAACTGATGGCTCTGACCAGGAGCGCGGACATTGTTGTTATTTCAGTGGAAATTTCTCATCGACGTGCTCTCAAGGGTTGTAAATATTATTTTCCGACTACACGCGGCTGAATCATAGTTGTTAATTATTTTACCATGCATTAACAGCTACTGTTGACTCATCGAAGGTGTTAGTAAACACTATATTCAAAACAAGCTACAACCATGGACCATGTACATATATGGTCAAAGCTTTGACAGATGGTCAATGGGTGGTCATTCATTTTATGCTAATACCGCGCATTTTTATACACGAGAATTATTGTTCGGCGATGCCAGCGATTTCTCTCCCATTCGAGCCTTCCATGATCCCGATAGGCTCCTGGATTTAGCGCGCGAGAAAGCACTCGACACGTGATCGTTACCCTTGGTGATGTCCCCGCGGACATGTGTTTGGCTATAGTTGCTAACATGGTTGTAAGTGCATACCGACGTAGTATTCTTGCAGGTTGAATGAACCCTACATAAAAAACGATCGACAGCCATTCATAAATCCAAACATGAACTTACTGATTGATTATTTCTAGCATGTTCGAATTACCTACCAGAAGAGTATGGTAATATTTTCCCATGAGAACTGGGCGAGGCACACACTTCCACGATCATATTTTGCTGACGAGCTAGTTTGCCGAAATTGAGTGAGTCTTATTCTGATATCATAGTCGAAGTCCAGGAACTGTTAGCAATTTTCTATACAGAATTCCTATAGCAATAATTCCCTGTCGTAAATTGAAAGTCAGCATGATAATCCGAAAATGAAGGGAATGACTATCGACGGAAGAGCATGACAAAGCAGTTTCATGAGCGGCGTTGATTGTGGTCACCTTTTAGGTCCAGCAAGTGCGATTATTTATTTATTTGTTTTACAGTTAACGATGAGACTATTCTTCAGATGAGATTATTTGAGGGTCAGCTTTTTGCGTATGTTGTGTTTTAACAGCAAAAAAAAAAAAAAAAAATTTACGCATGTAAGACGATCCATGTTCCTGCTATATATTTATTTGGTCGCCATGGAAAGTTACCGTAACAATTGTCAAGTACTCGCTTATGAAAAAGAATCGTGTTCGCATATCATATTTCGTGATGTCGTTCATTCTTGAAAACAAAATTACCATCACATAGTGGCGGATTACAAGGAATCTATATCGTTCGGAGGCTCTATATACTTCCTGAAAGAAAATTGTCTTTGATTACATTTACCTTCAGGTAGTGGCACGTGGCATCGTTATGGTAACATCGATATACATGCGTTTCATGAACCGAATCCATATTTGTAAAATAGACAATCCATTGTCAGTCGGGAACAGAGGGTAAATGTCACTCTGCCCTGCATGTTCACGAGCCGGAGAACAAATGGACAGCATTTGTGCGCGTACGGTAATGAAAAGTAATATTTGGGAAATTAGAAGCCCTATTGGTCATCTAGATTATCGGCGGAAACGTCAATCACTAGTGCATGAGTTTATTTGCATTTCACTTGAATGTTTTCACATTCATGTATTGCTAAAATCGATTTATAGTTTTTGCTCATACAAAGCCATGAAAGCTCTATAATTAATTTTGGCGAAATAATAATATAGAGAAACTCTAATTTGGAGGCGGACATGCAGATTTCGGCCTGAGCGGCTTTTTCTCTGGAAGGAAAGCAATGAAATCAGTGACAATGTAATATATATTTTAGGCTGTTCTTGCTCCCAAAAGAATGAATGATCCGCTCTTGGTGGGATTTGTACCAAAAAAAGCATTTGAGATTCCCGGGACAAACTAACTGAACGTGTTCGCATGTCAGTGTCGACATGCACCCAAATTCAAGGAAAACAGAACCATCAGTATGAAAACAGAAATTAAGAATAATTCACAGAATTTGTTCCTTGCAAGAGACCCACCATGGTTACCTGGGAAAACAGGAACTATACAATACGCAATTGAGCAACTATAAACAGTCGAATACAGTACGCAATTGAGTAACTATAAACAGTCCAATACCGTACGCAATTGAGTAACTATAAACAATCGAATACAGTACGCAATTGAGTAACTATATAAACAGTCCAATACCGTACGCAATTGCGTGACTATAAATAGTCGAATACAGTACGCAATTGAGTAACTATAAACAGTCGAATACAGTACGCAATTGAGTAACTATAAACAGTCGAATACAGTACGCAATTGAGTAACTATAAACGGTCGAATACAGTACGCAATTGAGTAACTATAAACAGTCGAATACAGTAGGCAATTGAGTAACTATAAACAGTCGAATACAGTAGGCAATTGAGTAACTATAAACAATCGAATACGGTACGCAATTGAGTAACTATAAACAGTCCAATACCGTACGCAATTGAGTAACTATAAATAGTCGAATACAGTACGCAATTAAGTAACTATAAAGTCGAATACAGTACGTAATTGAGTAACTATAAACAGTCCAATACCGTACGCAATTGAGTGACTATAAATAGTCGAATACAGTACGCAATTGAGTAACTATAAACAGTCGAATACAGTACGCAATTGAGTAACTATAAACGGTCGAATACAGTACGCAATTGAGTAACTATAAACAGTCGAATACAGTAGGCAATTGAGTAACTATAAACAGTCGAATACAGTAGGCAATTGAGTAACTATAAACAGTCGAATACAGTACGCAGTTGAGTAACTATAAACAATCGAATACAGTACGCAATTGAGTAACTATAAACAGTCATATACAGCACGCAATTGAGTAAATATAAAGTCGAATACAGTACGCAATTGAGTAACGTTACTGTATTTGATAACAAGCGACCAAAACTGATACTATATGAACATAATAGCTATATTATTAAAGGATTAATAGATATTAGATCCTATGGTCCTATTAGATATATAGCAATTCAGGAATGGCCTTCTTGTCAAAAGCACAAACTCAGGAGCGTGGGCACATTGATGCTGCAATGAAGAAAGAATTGTTGGCAGGCTCGGACATTCGGACACTGTGTACACTCCTAGACAGTTTCTTCAGATTATTTGGTTCTTTGTATTGTGTTCTTTGTTAGATTCTGGTTCTATCTCTGTAGCAGACCTTAATGACTAGACCCGGAGAGAATACGACATCTGTTTTGCTCTTGACAATGATTCTTATTATCAAGAAGAACCAAGATGTGAACTTGTAAAAACCAGACAAGGTATACCAGTACAGGCGACACGATATCGATGTCATGAAACTACTCATCGGATAATAGATGAGAATTGTAGAAGTTTAGAAGCGTGATGAAGTGACATCCGAGTGTAAGTCTCCTGTCTCCTGTCTCATGTCTCCTGTCCCCTGTCTCCTGTCCCCTGTCTCCTGTCTCATGTCTCATGTCTCACCCATAAGGAATGGCGCAATGGAAAACATTGCCGCGTGATGAACAACAACAACACTGGTTGATAAGAATTATGGAAGGTTCATTATGTATGCTCTGAAAGGCAATGCGATGATTCCAACGTATGTCTATAATTGGCAATTGCGGATAGTAGCGGTCTATTTTTGGACGCGAGATCGATATTTTCTAGATCAACCTGATGGGGGCCTGTGGTTGATAGTAAGAGACATCCACCATGGAATCTGGTCGAACACAAGGATGTTATACAACATGACGTATCGTATATACTACGCAGTATGTTTTACACGTATATGATGTGGGGAGGGTTATGTTCACAAGACATGCACTCCAGATTTGATATTTAAACGTCAGTAAGATCGGGCAATCGGTTATCTTTGATATATAATCGTCAGATCGGAGATTTGGCGGGAGACTTCGGATTTTAGGTATAGAACATCATGTCTTGCTGGCATAATTGGAAACTGTTGACCGCTTCTCTCTTGTATGAACCCATCTTGTGTTTCGCGAACAATATTTATGCACCACGGCTGAATATTGAATGTCGGATCTGACGCTTGCTGTTTATATGAGCGGCAGATCTGAAAATCGTTGCGAGAAATTTTGATAACTAATCGTCAGGTCGGAGATCCTATGGGAGACATTTTGGCATACAAGCGAATGATTGGACATTCAATAGCGTCGGATCGGACATTGTCATGAAACGAAAAGTCGCGTTCCGAAATGTCGTATCCACCACTTTGTACCGAAATGTCTCGTGCCGGAATGTGCGGATACCCGAACAGTTACTATTACCCGTCAATATCATGGCTGCTTTATCTAGGGCCATGGCAGGTTGCCATTAGTCTGTGATAAAAAAAATATATATGGAATTTTGTAGCCATATATCAGTTTATTGGGAGTACAGTGAGCCCTCCTCCTCCCTCCATTTCATCTTCCATTAAAGATCATGCCCTGCAGGGGATTCACCTTTATTTGATCCCTGGCGCTTTGCCATGTAGTCTGGGAAGAGAAATAGAGAAGATGCTAAGGAATTAACTGTTGGACCTGGAACCCTCCTCGTATGTTGTGAAATTTCATCACCTATAATCGATTTGTCCTTGATTCGATGCCAGATTTTGGTGCAGACTTGTTTACATTGATATCCTTATCGATCTCTATCGATTGGGTTTGTAATCTAATTATGATAATCGGTTATTTTACACCTCCGATGACGGTGCTTGGCAGCCTGCCAGCACTGCCATATATGGTCCTAGTTACCCCCGAAGACGAGGCCCAGGTTTGTTTTGACTGCGACATACCCAAATCTATAATGGGTGATAACTAGCTAAGAGATTAGTAATGCCATAATCCTGTTACAACAATTGGTCAAGTTTTATCTATAGACCGGAATCCTCTTAATATTTAATTTATATTATTTGTTATCTTCTTCCATACTCCCTACAAGTACTGGCGAAGGCTCTAGTTCCACGTGCCCTGGTCTTGGCAAGCTGCCAACGGCTCATAAATTATTAATCACTGATGCACTATTATATTTGTTAATGCTCCGGTGTTATGGTTGATTCCTTGGAATAAATTAGTGTCCTTGAAGCACGCGAATCCATCGCATCTGGCATGGCGCCAATTCCTGTTTCACTACGTTACTACTACAGCATCGATCGGTTTACTGTATTGTCGCAACAAGAAACCATGCAGGTATTCGTGTGCTTCTATACGCAGCCAGTTTCCCGTCATTGCAGCCAGTTCGGAAGGTGCGGGATACACATTGGAACTATCATGCTACGGTTCGTGTCGTAAATTAGCTTTTATCGTCAATAAGAGAGAGAAATACTGTTTGATGTTCACGAAATTAAGAGTTGTATATTAGATTCTAGATGTCCGATTCGACACTCAATATTCAGCCGTCGTCCACAAGAAATGCATGCAGATATATGGAGTATTGGATGGACTGTCCTATCAAACCAAATAGATTATACAGTGACACTCTTGAATGTACGTTCGTTATTTTAACTTCTTTGGCATTCACTAAACAGCCGTCGTCCATATACTACCTGAGCCTTAATGAAGGGAATTGTCTCTTATATATAACTACTTTTGCATATACAAATCCATAGATATTATATTCACATTACAATGATTTTAAACGAATTTTCTTGGAGGAAAAATGTCCAACAATGAACGACCAACGACGAATACGCGTTAGTTGACTGATTATCCCGCATTTACACTGTCAACATGGTATCTGGTTGCTGCGACCCAACAAGTTTGGATAAAGGTAACGTTCCAACTCGCGTCGTACAAAGTACGTTTTCAATAGAACAGTTTTTGATATGACAGTCCATCATTCAGTACTATAATGTTCCTTATTCAGATTACTATTCAAAGTCGTGACCAATCTCGGTGAACCCCTGCAGATACTGTATATTAGGGGTATTTCCGTGAGCGTGCTCTCGGAGAAACGTGAGCAAAACTCAAAAGCGTATATTATTCTAGTATTTCTGCTCTTGTTGGTACATTACATCCCTTTCACTTTTGATATCCAAATTGGCTCCTCAGATATTTCACAAACCGGAACTGGATGGTATCTAGTTTCTGTACATTACCTGACATTTGGTCCGTAACAGTGTCTTATTTAACAAATACAATGTACAAACTGTTTCGTTGTTGTTTCGTGTTATAACCCAGTTGGTTCACTTCCAGCTAGTTGACGTCTATTGGAATAACTTGGCCACACTTCAGGAATGGCTATTATCTCCTGGTGCCCTAAGTCTTAGTTATTTTGTCCTCCCACCTTGATCTGTGATCTCACCTGGCCTAAAGTACAGGGACTACGTGACATATGACATTGATAACATACCTTCGATGAATATCCACAAGCTATATTTACAAACAGTTCATGGCACAGTACAGTTATAAATGCTCATACTAGTTACTACCCTTTTTGTAAAAAATATATATAAGTTTTTGAGATAACATGCATTTCGTCAATGAAATGTAGACCTCACATATTGTATCCAAGTGTTTTCCTGGTAATAATAACGAAAAAGCAGAAGATATGCTTTCTTTAATGACGTGTATCTGCCTCTTTTATCTGAAACTTGTTGTTGCGAAGAAAATCTTATTCCTGCTTTTGTTGGATCAAAAAAGATTCCCAATGGCGGAAACACGCTTTAACTATGTTCGTGACACCCCCTTTTTTCGAATGACAGGCTAAATATGAAATTAAACATGAAAGACACGAGTGAGGCAGCCTGTCATCGGTAAAATGTGGGGAGAAAGTGGAAATGAGACAACTTGTTTACAAATGCTAGCTAAAAGCCTGGGCGCAAGCCATTTTGTGATCAAATATTTGGTTTTAATCTATTGTGAATCAGCCAGTGTTTTGAAGGCCAGGCGATATTTGCCAATAGAAGCCGTGAGGTGCATGATCCGCACACAGTATCAGAATGTTCTGTGGGTACATCTTATTAACGTTCACTTGGAATGTTGGAATTAAATTTAGTTTATATCAGTTTAGCTTAAATGTAGACATCAGAATGTCCTGCAACGAGTACGCGGTTGAAACGATATGCGTCGCAGCAACAATGGTGAAATTTTTCTAATCAGTAACCGAAAAAAATATTTCTTATAGCACTGCTGCACACAAAGCCATATAATTTAAAAGTCCAAATAAATCGAGAAAGTTCCACACAATAAGAAGAGCAGCAATGAACCGTTGATATCAACAAAACCCTTCGATATTTCGTCAAATCCGGCTATGTCTCGTCACTGTTCGTGCTAGTTCACATGAATATCACGGAGCTTCAGAACAAATGTCTCATGCACGAACAGCCCATATTCCGGGTTTATCTGTCGAGAACGATGCAAGGGAAACAGCAAATATATTAATCCAACAGAGTGGAATTTGTTAACTTTCTTTTGACAAAGTGCATTGTACCACAATTTCAACACATAAAGAACGAAGTACTCAGTTTCTTTTGTTATATTTAACAGTAATTATTGAGGAATGTGCCCGTGATGTTTTTTTTTAAGAATTAAGGATTTGCTTAAGTGTTCCTGGACCTGTTAACCTAGATAGAACAGGCCGGTTATCCCTACTCTATATTCTTCAGTAAAGTCCGTCAATAATTCAGTCTCTGCCAGAAGAGTCTGATTTCTTGGAATGATTCCGACTATACCATGACGACCCAATGTTTTGAGGCTCATTTATGTTTGACCTCGGATGAAGACAATAGCCACGTCAGTCGGAAACGAGTGAACCCTTCTCAGATATGACCCACCAACGATGATCATGGATCGACTGTCACATCATATCAATATTAATTAACCCTTGCATTGTTATTGTCATCATTTTACGATACACGAGTTCAGCTCGCGCATATATGATCATATTTATATTGGCGAAATTAAGGTTGAAAAGAAGTACAAAATCCAGGTTAGGAATGATAGATTAATTGATAATGCTCGGTTGACAGTACATCGCTGAAAAGGCCAAGTGAACTTGGTAGGGTGTTAGCATTTCAATGTACCATTTCAATGTACCATTTCTATGTCCTGTCACTCTTTAAGATTATATATAGGTACTTAAGTTATTCTGCCTTAGTGAAATAATGTTTTACGTAAATGTTTGTCTCTTTTTTGTTTCAAGTCTATTCATAAATTGAAGTAATGTAATATCATTCACTAAACCGAGTCGAAAAAAATCCTCGGGAGGTTGACCCGAATGAATGATCGCCATTTTTTATTTCACGTGTGTGATTACAAGCGTCTAGTCTGTCATTCATAATTCAGCCGTCGTCCATTAAAGAATATCCGCGGCCATAATCCAAAGACCTATTCCATATTCGATAGGCCATACTGATGTTCTTCGATAGGCCATACTGATGTTCCATATTCATACATTCTGATGTTCCATATTCGATCGGCCATACTGATGTTCTTCGATAGGCCATACTGCCTGGTAATACAGTCCGACAACTTTCTATTTTATTGTGCCCGGGTATGTTAAGCTAACTTATAACTGGCGAGGTAGATTCCCATACAAGCTAGGTTGGTTAGCCATTCCTGCCTGATAGAACAAACTTGTTCTCAACAAAAGGCTTGATTTGGGCATCCCAACGAGCATGCTGATCACCATTTTGTTCAATGAGTTTGAACACAAACAACGATTCCCAGCCCACCCCCCCCCCCCATCTGTCCTACTTTTCCTACTGTTTCAGAATGTGCCCTACTTTTCCTTCTTGTTCAGAATTTGTCCTACTTTTCAGAGATTTTGTTTCTCAAACATGAAAAAGGCTAATTTGAGGAAATTTTCTTAGATAAGTGCAGCATTTATGGCAAATACACATGGTTTACAAGAGCGTTGCATGATCTTACAGATTAACTGACCACCAACAGAAAAAATTAGAAAGTTAGGTGTCAGCAGCATATATAACTCTGACAGACTACTGTCCGACATCATGCCACGACAAACGAAAGTTTCACCCTGATTGACTCCAGGTAAATTGGAGCGATATACAAGAGGTGTGAAAAATTAACGCCGTCTGGCGACTGAAAAGCAACGATAATGCATGAAAACGACTGTATTGCATGTTACCGTGAAGTTCACGTAACAAATATCGATATTTTCACATTTTGTCTAGTTACTTTTTTTCTGAAAATGTCTTACTTTTTGCAAAGCGTCAGTGAGAGGCCTGGGTCCGCATTTGCAGAGAAAGATTTCATTGAGATATCAGAGAATTAAACCTGTAGAAAAAAATTATGTTAATTGGTTGATTGTTCATATTCCCTAAAGGTGTTTTGCATATTTTTGATGCGATATATTATTTCAGAGTGTTACATCATGCTGTCCCGCTCCCCCTGTCGTTGATGTCAAGTTCCTTGTGGTCTTCTCACGAGATAGTGACGTTGACCAGGTAATAAGTCCATTGTCTCATCTAAAATTCAAGGACACGTTTCAAGCACGTGGTTCTACCTCGTGATGGTGTTGCACGCCATGAAATAATTAAATTTACAATCTGATTCATCAAAGCGGCGATACTTGACACATGATGTTTAGAATAAATTTACTATTAAACGAAACTACATATACATCAAACAGTAAGCTTTGTACAAATGTAAAAAAAATGCAAAAAACATTTTTGGAGGCGTCTCAATATTGTATTTCGAACTTTCAATTCGACACTCAGAATGTGCAGGCCTCTTATATAAAAATTCAGTGTAATGCGTTTTGTAATCGGATTGCTTGAAAGGTGATAGCTGAAATTAAGTTTCAAGTCCAAGGTGGAATACCTCAATTATAATGTAATATGCGATAACTATACCGCAGGAGTGCTTTGAGAGGCCGTCAGAAAGGTAGCTGCTGCATGTACGTTCCAAATCTTGACACTTGCCTAACCATGGAGTGTAGCGTGTTAATGGTTGAAGGAAAGCGTGTTACTTCTTGTGAAGGGTGTTCATATTTGTACACGTTGTTCACGTTCTGAACACCTGTATGTAACATCACTTACTGAACGCGTGACTCGTATTAAAACGTGTAAAAGTAATTATATGTGTTAACGTGTTCAGATATGCACACGTCATGGACTTTGGAAAACACTTTCGATGGCATAGTGGCTTATTTCAACAAACACTCTTCCTGAATTACAGTGTGGTGCTTTTTAATATAATCTCTTCCATCCAGAGATATCATTTACCGTTCTGTGCACGCGCTGGTCGAAAGCACCATAGATGCGAGGAAAAAAAATCAAATGTTTCCGTTTGTAGTTTCATGTTTGATGGTATTATAATGAAAAGATAAACTTCTCTGAACTCGCTTTCAGGAAAACATGATGATAATCTATCAATTCCCGTGTGCTACATTTTGATGTGTAAAATAAGGTTTGATTTTTTGTCATGAGAGTTTAATACGCCAGGCTACCAAGGCGCGTTTAATTTGTAGAGTATAAAATAGCATCTGCGTGTAACATGATGCATATATGTGTGCTATATACAGTCTTTCGTTTTTGAAAATAGCTGGAGTGCTGTTAATCACACTCCTAAAGTTTGAAAAATGGTTTTAAATGGTGTTTTTTCACACTCCTCCAGGTTACAACTTAGGGAGGCTTACAATTGGCGAGTGCTATTGATCACTCTCCTGAGCTAACTTTCAGGAGTGTGATGGAGTGTGATCACACTCACACTCCTCAAAAACGAATGACTGTATATAGCGTTCCGTCAGTTTTACACTGCCCAAAAAAGTGGACGCCAGGGTTCATATCACTCATTGAAATGTGTAGAAATATACCGTGCTATCGAAATTGATAATGTCAACAGATTTAAAGAAATTAGTAAGAAAATATGCCAACATATCGGCATGATAAATATTCAAAAACAAAGAAATATGTGTACAAATGTGATGTGTGCATTTTTGAACACTTATGCGTCAGGTGTTCTATAAGTCGAGTTCAAATATTGGCGATGAGGAATGAGTATAGATTTCAGGTCATCTTGAAATAACTGGCGTAATTACTCCACAACCAACAGATCCTAATCGTTCAATTGTTCTATGACCACCAGTTCCTACATCGTGTAATTGTTCTATAACCACCAGTTTCTATACATCGTGTAATTGTTCTATAACCACCAGTTCCTACATCATGTAATTGTTCTACAACCACCAGTTCCTACATCATGTAATTGTTCTATAACTACCAGTTCCTACATCGTGTTTTTGTTCTATAACCACCAGTTCCTACATCGTGTAATTGTTCTATAACCACCAGTTCCTACATCGTGTAATTGTTCTATAACCACCCGTTCCTACGTCGTGTAATTGTTCTATAACCACCCGTTCCTACATCGTGTTATTGTTCTACAACCACCAGTTCCCACATCGTGTAATTGTTCTATAACCACCAGTTCCTACATCATGTAATTGTTCTACAACCACCAGTTCCTACATCATGAAATGTTCATTGGAAATAAACAGAATTTAGGAATTCGATCAGACAAAAAAAAGAGAGTAAATAAACGAAAACTTAATGAATAATTACTTCTTTCATCTATTAGGAACAGTCTATAGGTAAAACAAGATGGTATATCAGGGAAATATTCCGTGATATTATCTCGCGAGTTTAGTGAGATTGCTTTCCGCTACAAATTCTAGTAGCAGTACAAAACGCGGAATGTCGCCTGTTAATAAATATAAAAAAGCTGTTTAAGGAAGTTTTCCTTTGTTTAGTATTCTCCGCTTACAGATCCCACTAAAAGAAGTAAAACAAACAATGGGCGCCAAAAGTGAGACTCGGAAAGACTCATTTTGGTGACAAACGTTTTGTTAGGTATTATTATATAAGCATACGTTTTGCTTTTCCTTCGAAGTTTGTTTATCGACCACTAACATTTGCTTCCATATTAACGAAAAATTAAGGGCAGCTTCGAACCAACACCATTGTTACAATGTTAGCTATGCGTGTCGTATATCCAAATTAAACCACAACTTTAATTTCACCTATATATATATATTTATTTTTTTGACCAGCAGCAGTGGTACGGATTTGACGACAAAAACATCATGATGTTTTGCCGGCGTCATTGACAATTGTTGACTGTAACTGTTACTCTCCTGCATGGAACTAACTTGTGTTTATATATATATGCCTGCTTGGGGGTTTGTGTCATAATGTATTATGGATACGGTATTTAGACTATGTATGAATTCATGGACGACGGCTGTCTATTGAGTGTAGGATCTGACGCTTGTTGTCACACTTAATGGGTCATACAATATTTGTGCCGGGGATGGATATTATGGGCAACTACCTTGAAAACAACTGGCGGTGTGACTGGCACGAAATAGAACACCATGATTCCCCGGAATTGAGACCCGATCAAGGTACGGATTGTGAGGGACTGACATACTGCCATCGTAGATAGTAATGAATACAGTACATCCATCCATCCACTGTATACTGCCCTCACAACAAACTATTTAGGTTCCTTCATTGACAATACTGCATGGCGCACATGTGCTGCATATCGTAATGCATGCATGGTTTCAGATGATTCAAGTCACAATTAAAACCCATATCTGGCAAACGACTCACGAAATGATTTTTTTATTGCGGAACTTAGAAATTTGATCGGATGAAGGAATGCATAAAAAGACTTCTTTTGGTCCCAAGTTGACATTCAAACTACTCCCTCTGTATATATGGTGCCTGAAATTGAAGTCCCCGCGGAGGAATTGTGAATAACTGAATCATTACCACCCATATACCATGGGTACTTTACCGTTTTCAAAGAGAACCGTTTGGGTTGCTTCATCATGATTGATACGTCTGACGATACAGCTCACCAATCTCCAATGTACGAGTTGTCACAGCGAAACAGCTCACCAATTACCAGTATACGAGTTGTCAGAGCATTTCCATCATAGCTCTCTAGATTTGTATCTAATACCGCTTATGCCGGTGCTAGGGGCCGTGTGGTCATATCATCCAAGTTGCCACATGAACAGGTACAATAAAAGCGTACCTGAGATACAACAGATATCACGAATCGTTAGATTCTTGGTATGTGCTTTAGAATAGGTTAACCAGAAGACTATTCTGTGAAGTCATGTGACGCAGTCAGTATGTCGGCACCTCTTCCCACTTCCCTTATATGTGTTGTAATTGCATCAGATCTTGATACATGATATTTAAATCAATAGTCGCACTCTTGGCAACTTGGAAATTATATTTTTATGGCGTAATTATTTTAGTAACGTTTTCTATTTAAATCTTGCTGGCTTCGCTGATAACTGGTATTGGCATCCTCTCTCTCGATATTATCATCAGTATAGTGGATCGGGCTGTTAGTTACAGCTTCATAGAATAACCTTAACAGTATCCGTGGACGATGACTGTCTGTTAAATGTATACTTTCTGGCCTCTCCATAAACGTGTACGTCAAATTTCGAATTCAACGTGAACGAAGATGCTCTGTTTATCAGTCCGGCTTCCTCTACCATTGAAACGGACTGTCCTAAAAGGAATGAAATAACCTTGAGTGTGACCTTAAACCAAATTCACCACTCCAACCACTGAAATGTTTATCTTCAGTATCTCCAAGTTTTGATGGACTAACGTCAACTTTCAATATAGATCAATAAATGAATTTGTAATATTATGTTATTAACCAAGTGTTTTCATATTGGCCTGGTTATAGGTCCGAGGTCTGCCGTATTGGCACGAGGCCACAGGCCGAGGGCCAATATGGCGGATACTTGGTTATTGAAATTTTTAATAAATAACTCACTAACAATCTTTTGTTTTTCATCGATTATATTACATGTATCAAGGAATATTTTAGTACAGCGACTCCCCTCAATCAGGATATATATTTCTTATTTCTTTCTTTATTTCCCACGATTAATGTGGTTTCGGTGTACCACTATAGTCGGAAAGTCGATCCCCTTTACAGTAACGCTATAATCGACGGCGATAATCGGGACGGCGAATAGGCAAAACGGGAGTCGAACAGATAGAAGCAGATGCAATTTTAACCATACAATATATATCATGGAAGTAATATACTAATTTTATTTGATGAGAATGGTGAGGCAAAATACAACCTTGAAATATGGTAAATTGATCCAAATCCAGTCCCGATTTGAGAATCAAAGACCTATTGAGACCCTAGTTTTCAACATCATCGTCCAGGTGCATGTTTCGTTCGCATCTAATTACCATCGTTACCATCCACACGTGATTAGCTCTTCTAGTTGCAAATATGGCATCATCTTCTGTCATAAAATATTACTGTAGTCATAGCTTTGTTCATCAGTGCACTGTTGTAAGTGTTGGATCACTGTTTTCGTCGTCTGCTTGTGCTTGGTAAGTCGATGTCACGCTCGCGTCACTATAGTCTATTTTAGTATGACTCACCACACTTGATTTCACGGTTTGTGTACCGATACGTATAGATCTATCGAAAATTATCACAGAAGGTACTGAATATCCATTCAAAGTATGAGAATACAGTGACACAATTCGGAGAAGATCATGAATCGAGGATCATTAATCATCAACATCGCCATGTTGAAAGCCGTATTGGCCCGGGCCATATTGGCCCTGTTTTCCCGTATTGACCCTGTTTACCCGTATTGGCCCGCCTTCCTCATATTGGCCCGATTTGGTGACCATATGAAGCAGGCCGATTTCCCTGTATTGTGTTCATATCATAGATAGTTATTTAATAATGCCGATTATTGAAGCGGAGGTGGACGACGGCTGAGTATTGTATGTCAGATGGGACGCCTGCAGTGATTATGATTGAACTTTCATTCATTATGTGGTTCACATATACAGACACCTTTGCAAAACGACTGGCAAATCTATACTTTGGCCATATTGTAATTTGCGATTAGAACTAGACAGTCCTCGCTAAAATCGTTGAAACTGACGTTGATTGTATTTCTCTTCCAAGAAGTTCACGATTGATAGCCCCGGGTGTAGGACAAACCCCCTAGCGGACAAAACTCCCACTGGACATAACCCCCACCGGACATAACCCCCACTGGACAAAACCCCCCATCACATATTATTTCCTATGCTATTTTAGCAATAAAAGAAATAACCTGGTAAATGATAAAATCTCAAGACAAAGTTATTTGATGTTATAACATATTTATTAATCTTTCAATAAATTTAGATTGCGCTGTTCAGCCAAATTGTTGAACGTATCTCCAGTGAGGAAGGATCAATTCTTACATGAATTTGGTAACAAATTAAACATCCCACATCGCTGAATCAAAATGTTTAATTTCTGATGTTCGGGTTGTGTGATTGACTTTGGCGGATCTTCTGTAAATCCTTACTTTGATCATGAATATGTCACAACAGACTGTTGAGTGAAGATTAATGGTCCACTCATTGTTTAGTGTACATCAGTCATTATAATAATAGAGAATAGATATTTATGAATTTCTATATTAACAAGAGCCCAAGGGGCTTCAATATACGCCCGTATATCTGGAATTACATTGGTCTAAATTTCAAGGTTGTTTAATATCCTCGATTCCAATTGGTATCTAGCAATCCAGAGAAAGGTCTGCAATTTTGTGCTTCTGAGAATGTAACGTATCACATCTTATATTCAATGACAAACTAAAATGGGCTTAAATCTTAGTTGACCTTGAAGCAAGAGCCGAGAGCTCACATATACCACACTGAAATCGACTATAGTCAAACACAAGAAAATAGTAGTTTTCCTGCAAATGGATTCCTTTCAGCCGAGAGAATTTTTCATGAAGAAGAAAGTGATGAAGTAAAACTTTTTTCTTGGGTTAATAAACAGGTATGAAGTTCATGAAGGACCCCTCTCCCCATTGAATTAGTAAAAGTATGGTTTTTATGTCACAACAGTCTAACTAAATGAGACAACTCCACAGGAGAAATGCCGTATACATGTAGGGGAGAGAACTCTGAATATTCCAACCTAACACATATAGTCAGTTAAACTTGATTCAGTTTCGGGGGACTGTGACCTTGACCTTTGACAAATTCATCTCAAATTGTATGGCTCCTCTTTGCCATGCGAGTAAGGTATACTCAAAGTTTGGTACCAATCATACCTTAAAACTAGAGATATCACATGGACAACAAGTGTTAATGGATGAATGGACAGAACGCAAAATCGCATTACACGACCTCGTCTTCGACAGGCATATGAAATGATTTCTTGATTTTGAGGTCACAGTGACCTTGACCTTTGACCCACATGTTGGTATGTAACACATCATGTCTCTCTAATGTATCTACTGGCAGAAAAAAAAGTTATTTTTGATGATTTCCTGATTTTGGGATCACAGTGACCTTGACCTTTGACCGGACCTAAATTTTGGTACACGACACAATCTCCTCAATGTATCAACTGACACAATTTTTTTTTTTTTTTTAAAGATTTCTTGATTCTGGGATCACAGTGACCTTGACTATTGACCTTGACCTAACTTCCGGTATATGACAAACCGTCTCCCCGTAATTTCTCAATGGACACAAAAAATCATGATTTTTAACAATTTCACGATTTTGGGGTCACAGTGACCTTGACCTTTGACCTTGACCTACATTTTCATATGTGACACATCATGTCCCCTAATGTACCTACTGACACAAAAAAAATGCTATTTTTAATAATTTCCTGATGTTGGGGTCACAGTGACCTTTGACCTTGACCTAATTTTTGGTATGCGACACTTCATTTCCCCCTATTGAATCCACTCACAAAAAATTAGTATTTTTTAATGATTTTCTGATTTTTAGGTCACACTGACCTTTGACCTCGATTCTGGGGTCACAGTGACCTTTGCCCTCGATTCTGGGGTCACGGTGACCTTGACTATTTGACCTTGATCTAAATTTTGGTACATGAAAAAACGGCTCGCCGTAATTTCTCAATGGATTCAAAAATTCATGATTTTTAGCAATTTCACACTCTTGGGGTCACAGTGACCTTGACCTTTGACCTACATTCTGGTAGGTGACACATCGTGTCCCCCGAATGTATCTACTGACAAAAAAAAATGTTATTTTTAATAATTTCCTGATTTTGGGGTCACAGTGACCTTTGACCTTCGATCTTGACCTATTTTTTGGTATACGACACTTCATTTCCCCCTATTGAATCCACTCACAAAAAATTAGAAATTATTAATGATTTCCTGATTTTTCAGTCACACTGACCTTTGACCTCTGACCTCGACCTACATTTGGTATGCAACACATCATTCCCCCTAGGGCATCCACTCACCAAAAATTAGAACTGTAGATAGAAAACTGTCAATGATCAATGATTTCCTGATTTTAGGCAACAGTGACCTTTGACCTCTGACCTCGACCTCAATTTTAGTACGCGACACATCGCCTCCACCTAGCGTATCCATTCACAAAAAATTGCAACTGTGGATAGAAAACGCTCAGATATAGACCGGACACGAACACTTCAGTGATTTCCTGTTTTTTAAGCCAGTGACCTTTGACCTCTGACCTCGACCTTCATTTTGGTACGCGACACATCGTCTCACCGTAGGGTATCCACTCACCAAAAATTGGAACTGTAGATAGGAAACTCTCCCAGATATAAACCGGACACGAGAACCGGACAGACGGACAGACGGACGGAATTCTGTCTGAAATAGCTATTTTGGGGTGAGATGGGGGTTTTGTCCGACTTTTCAATTTTGGGGGTTTTGTCCGAGGGTGTTTTGTCCTGGGGGGTTTTGTCCGTGGGTGTTTTGTCCTAGGGGGTTTTGTCCGCTGGGGGTTTTGTCCGGATCCCGATAGCCCCATATACTTCGCTGAAATTCTGTGTAGACCACAACTTCCGGGAGGAGCCGATCCCTTCAGATCTCAAGAGATCATCCAGATAGTCGTGCGACAGACCATATAGTTCCATGCAAACCATATAGCTCCATGGACAGACCATATTTTCTCCATGGACACATAGCTCCATGGACAGACCATACTCTCTCAAAACGCAAATGTTAGATTTAAAATCTAGAGGGTTGGAGGAGGGAAAACATTTAGAAAGTGTTGTATTCACCGCTTTTAAGTGTTAAAAGCAATATTTTAAGCTGTTGCATCCAACACTTAAAAGTGGTGAAACAACACTTTGTAAATGTTTTCCCTCCTCCAACCCTCTAGATGTTAAGTCTAACATTTGCGTTTTAAGGGTGTATAGCTCCTGGACAGACCAATACTATACACTCTTCCCTGGATAATAACATACGCCTTGTTACTACACTCCATTAAACCACTCTTCATATTCTTGAATATTGTTTAGGCACGGAATAGAATAGAATTTCTTCGATTCCAAACAATAAACCCAATGGGAAACGGTCAAGTTCTGCATAGTTGAAAACGCAAATATGAAAGGAGGGAAAAAAAGACAGTAAATTCAGTTTTAATCTTTTATTTTGTGGATGCATAGTGCCCATATTTTTACAATTCACATTTTCGCAATAAATAAAATTCTTTCAATTGCACAAATAAATTATAAGTTTATACAATATTTTCGGCATTTTTGTACGACATGCTTTGCATTGAAGGTGCATTGTCTATAAGTAAAGCTTGCTTGTCAAGCCACACAACATTCGTACACAAATAATTAAATTACACCAAGCCTTTAGCTTTGATTCTGGGAATTCCATCTCATAAATAAACCTTTTTTCCTTTGAAAAGAACCTTGCAATCGAACCTTTTGAAGCGTGACCTGGCGGTTAACTATACCATACAACCTCGCAATCGGATTGGCTATTCCCATTGCAAGGACATACCAATAGCCGAGAGCTGCGTTAAGTTCCCGCTTCCCCAATTCCGCCTCGTCATACGTTCTATAAATAAACCTGAAACATAAATATTGACTCGTGCTGAATTTTCTGCCGAGGCAAATGCCCCACATTCTTGCCGAACTGCGAAATCTTTTTTCCTCTTTCAGGCACAGGCGTTTGAGCCAACAAGCAAGCACGCATTAGTCATTGCAAAAGAAACAGACGGAAATACATACCAAACAGACTTTTACACTTTCACTTAACTTTTAACTAGAATATATGGGCAATGTATACGTTACCCTTACTAAATACACTTGATCTTGCAGAATTACCGCTATCAGCTTTCATTAGTTTAGATTTGTCAAATGAATTCCGACAAATTCACGCATCCCACAGACATTCCTCAATAAAAGGAGAAACGGAATATTATTGAAAACATCGTTTAAGCTTGATAACGTGAAAACCAAACCTTTTGAAAAGGAGATTTTTCCAAGGTTATCATACAAACATGAATTTACAATTTAATCACTCATAGAAATGCCGTAGCACGTGTTTAACACAGTACAGTCATTCACACATTTCAGACCATCCATATCTTCCATGCAGTTGAAATATCGACCCGTTCTGGCGAGTTACGCCCACTCCTGTATTGCGCTGAAAGCGTACAATAACAACGAGCCTTTCCCCAACAGAGATTTCCCAAACGACAGATGTTATACATTTGGTTAACAATTATTTGTTGTTGATAAACACAACCATAAAGCTATGGTAATCCTATCAAAACACCTTTGATGTCCATGATGTGAAGCGACAATTTTAATAATTTATGAAAGTAAAATCGCTTAAAATTTTCCACTCGGAAGGTGGGCGGGTCGATATTTCCTACTGTCACACAATCATTTAACAGTTTCAACACAACATTCATACTTTGAACAATGAAAACAATTATTTCCTGGATTAACTTATGAAACTTAACAGTATCAGTTTGAGTAAAACCAAAAGAACACTAACCTGCCTGTAGTTCAGTTTCATTAGATTGCTTAACAAATTTGGCACAGCGCCAATAATGTTTTTGTTGGAACAGATTTTCACACGATACGACTAAACTACTGAACTGAGGAAACCCACACTTTCAAGACCTGCACTCCAAACACACACTACACCCACAAGTCTTTGGTATGGTGTTTTTGTTTGTCCTTTCACTTCTCTTAACGAATATTTTATATTAATTTATATAAACATCTTCAGTCCGAGTCAACATACAAAAATAATTTGTTTTTCGACAATAGTCAATAGCTGCCATTTCGAAAATGTCACAAATACTGCAAGGTAATTTGTGTCGATGTGTTCACATTTTGCTCCATGGATAAACGTTGTGAAGCGTATCCAAGAAGCGACCCTGCCTTGAGGCACAGGCGTTCGTTATGGAATGCAGTCTGAATGGTTGGAAGCCAGGCAGAACTCGCCTCATCGCTCGACTGAACACGGCGGTCTACGTGCGGGAGTTAAGGCAGAGGACCACGTGTGTGGCCCGTCCCTCGTCCTTTCCACAAAACACTGTCCTGTACCGAATATCCCTTCCCCCGGTGATAGGACCATATGGGCGTGTAACCCATTCAATATCGGACTGTTCATTGTTGGGTTTTTTTTGACGAGCTGGTGATGGTAAAATCCGCACTTTTAGTCCGTATGTCACCTCATGACTGGAGCCCCACACTTGCTGCTACTTGGCGCAGACCACGGCATCGAACCCCAGGGGAGCCGTAAATGTTCCACTTTGTCAACACATGGGATGAGAGTCCTCGCATACATTCAACAGTTCATCAGCATTTCTGCCGTACCCGTATTTTGAAATTCCTCCCTCGTGGAACACAGCCAGAATGTTCATATATCACATAAAGTCCCTAATGAAAGCAGAAGGATCAAGTAGTCTGTGATGTCAGTATTAATGTATTAATGTCCTCTCGTATACCCTCGCTATCACTGCTGTCCTCACTGTGTGTGTACGAACTCACTTCGTCCACCTCCTCTTCATCATCATCTTCGTCCTCATCCGGGCTCTCTTGAATCGGGTCCAGATTGGAAATGTTTGATATTGTCCTCTGTCGTTTTCTCTGCGGTAGAGGTTTGGGTTTCCGTTTCGACTTTGATTTGGTTTTATTGCTGAGGAATTTGAGGATGGACGCGAAAAGTCCTTGCTTCTTCCCGGTCTCATCTGTCGATTTCCTCGCGCTGCTGGGGTCGGACAAACATTTGTCGATGTCTGGTAACGACACAGACGTGCCGTTGAGAGTCACCTTAGATCCACACAGGGTGGGTAAGGATTTCGTTCCGTCCCCCTGGATGATATACGTATACGTAAACCCTTGTCTGTCCTTGAGGGTGACGCGGTAAGCTTTTGTCCCTCCCTTTTTACGTCCGTCCCTGGCGCTTCTTTTACTAGCAGGGCGGTGATGTCCACCTCCACTCACAAACGGCATGTATCCACGTGGAGCGTTAGGAAACATAGCCAAATATTCAGTGTATGTCCACTTGTCTCAAATGTAAGACCTTGATAGGTTTGTTATGATACAGTCGGAGTTGCACAATATACGTCTTGTCACTACGGCGTGTAGACAAGAAATTTATCTCTCTAACATGAACAGGCAAATTTACCCTTACAAAAGTGGAACAAGAGACGAGGAAAACTTGGCACGAGTCCAATTGACGTCTGTGTCTGGGCCATTGGAAGACTCCAAATTTTGTACACAGTGGGCGTGATTCATGTTCTCTGTTTGCATGTTTCAGTGCGCAGTTTAAATTAGAACGAACATCTGTGGACAAAATCGTATTTTATCAAAATAAGGAAACCATATCACTATTTTCGAATCATTTTCTATTTTTCTACTCATGATATTTCGTTGGAATTTTGAAAATCGAATCAAAAACGCAAGCTACGGACCCCATCAATAATGTGTTCGACCATGCATAATGAGCTTGCTGGCTTCGCGCCAAGTTCTGTTCGCGCTCTTAGTTCAGCTCAATAAGGTCATATTGAAGAGCGTTTACGCGGTCTACATGGGAACTGGGCGGTCCCATTGATTCATATGGGTTTACGAGACTATTAAATTCTTACAAATTTAAAGGAAATTCACCTGTGATTCCAATTGTTTCGTATTTTCTCAAATAGCATCGTGTTTTTCAGTAATGGTTCATTTTATTTCAGGAGAAAAACGTCTCCTTGCGATCAATTTCGTAGAACATGCCTTTGTCAAGATTCGTGTCGCCCCTGAAAGTTTTCCAGTTTGAAAATTTATGAATGGGCGGGTACTCGGGAACGTCGAATGGATTTGGTTGACGTGTGTAACGGTCGTAGTCGACTTGGATTGGTCGCACATGTCACCATAATAAATATGGTGAATACACTCGGAAATGTTTTACACACGAGGCGCACTGGGAACTACTGCGTTTTATCAAAACATTTGTTCAACACGTGAATGTATTGGATACAGATTTTAAAATCAAACGTATGTTGTTTGCATTGAAAAATATACACAATCTGAAAATGTTTTTTTTATGGTACCGGTAAATGGTTTATTTTGTAAAACTAAATGGATAAATTTTGTAAAACTCAATGGATAATAAATTCAGCTATGTAATTCATACATCCAAAGATACATTCTGATTATACACATATGTTTTATATTTTGCCAAATTAATCAACAATAAGAATTAAGGAAAACTCAAATCAGTTTAATAGTTTGAACTATAGGGTCCATGTTTGAACCCTATTTTTTTTTTTTTCTGGATATTTAACAACTGGTGTATTACTGAATTTATGTGCCATTTGTTCAGAAAGAGACTGATTTACTGCCAGCATTATTTTGATTATTAAGTGATATTATACCGTATGACATGAACGGTTCTGATTCTTGATAAATGGAAAAAAAAAATTATTTGGAGATAAAAATTTATCTAGCTAATTATATATTGAATGGTAAGCAATACGTGACCAGTTGTATTATTAGGCATATTTGTATTTGGTTTTTAACTAATGGACTTTATCTGCAATCATATTAACCCATGGGTACCCCACTTGAGACCCTCAACAATCACATGATGGCAATATTTACCAATACTGATTAATGGCTAAAGCAGGATCTGGTATTTACATGTGTAATGTTTGTATACAAATCAGAGAAGGATATGTCATTTCTGTTTAATCATGCACAGTCTCTTTTCTTTCCTGTTGTAAATTGTCATTTTTTGTCAGTGGTAATTTAGACTGACATCCTGCTAAGCTTGAAATAAAGAATTGATGTTCAGGATTGGCTCACAGTGGAACAAATGATCGGATGGAGGATGTAACTTGTGAACTGAATTTATCAAATGATGAGTTTGTTGCTTTGGAAATAAACAGTTACTAGTTTTCAATATTTCAAATTAGTATAATAGTGGACTATTTCATGGTTCATGTTCTATGGAAATGGACAGTGTGTGAACTTGTGTGGATTTTTTTTTTAAATATAATTTCTCAATGTTTGAAATGACATTTTCTCTAGTAAATTTGTTCACATGGTTTGATTGTGTTTCAGATAATATTAACAGAAAATTGTATTCAATTTTAGCAATTTGAAATTTCTTTTTGTAGAAAATCCTTTACAATGATATGCTTGAGATACTTCCCCACAGTGTAAACAAAGTAATAAAATGAGCGGGAAAATACTTTCATCTCTATGAAGTTGGTTGTGTGGATGATGCAACTTTTATGTTGTTGTGGTCATCTGACACAGATTGTAATCTTGTACTTGCCAGACAGCAGTGAATGACAAAAATCATGAGATGTTGGTTTAAGTGAATCACTGAGCTGTTACTAAAAAGATCAGATAAATCATGTCTGCATGAATAAAAAAAAAAAGAGAAATATTTAAAGATTAAACAAAGCCTATAAAATCCGGAAAATCTTGTCTGCACATTCACAGCCATATTAAGATCAGTTGGATTGTCTATTTTTTTTTTTTTTTTTTTTTTACACTCCTAGCTGGGTCATTTAGTTCAGTATAGCCTGCTTGTACAGGTAAGATCCTCGTCCATTCATAGTTTGTCTACAAGTAGGGTGTACCTGTCGTACCTGTCAGAACAGGTACCCCAGTCGGTCCTCTGTTCTCGTGACCCTGTATTCTGTCTCAGGTATGATAAGTATGTAAGCGAAGAAGGAACCAGAAAAGCCTGGGAAAAGACGAAACTGTATTCAGTAACTCTGACCTTTTAGTCCCTTCGTGAGAGCAAAACGAGTTTCTGAGTCATTTAAGGAGCAAAACACACTATAAGCATAACAATCTAATCCCAAATACAGTACATTATATACCTACTGTATACACGGTAATCTCTTTAATAATTCAATCCCTCTATCAAAATTTAGTCACCCCCAATTTTGAGAACAAACTTCAATCAGTGGTTCTAAAAAATTTGATTGCCCTCTAAAAATCATTAAAATAATGAAGAAATAATTGATTTTATGCATGATTTTGAACTATTTTTCATCTTTCTGGTCTAATAAATTAGAATAAATATAAATTCTAATGATCATCCCAAAATTTTATGGTGGGGAATTTCACTTCCTGTGGTTGAATTATCAAAGGGTTTACCATACAGGTATATAACTATAGGAAACTTTTATAATCACAAAGTACAGGTAATGATTATGTTTGTGATAGAAACATTCTTTTACTTCTTTATTAAAAGGTGATATTTGAACTTGTAAATCTTACAACATAGTTTATTTGTCATTGAAACGCCCGATATAAAAGTAACTTGACCAAACAATTAGAGAAGCAGGAAGTAAAATTCTGCATGGTAGCTAAAGGCGCACATCAGGCCTATGTGACTGTCACATGTCTAATTACTGAATGGTACTGACAGTGTCCTGTGATACAGTCAATCTCAATCTTTTTATTTCATCAGAAGTGTTGTCACTAAATTGAATATAAAACTTACACTGTATACCTACATTCTACCTATATTTCTGTTTTGAAAGACTTAGCTTCTGATTGACACTGTGAAAAAATCAGTTTTTTTTAACAAGGAATAATTAATGTCCGGAATAATCTGGAATTTAGAAATAATGGAGAGGAATCCCTACAAGAGATTATCTTTTTGAATTAACTTTATTTTATTGAATTAGATTGTGTCTTCTCTAAAAACAGAATGAAGGCTCCAGATTATACAATATCATTTGATCTGTTAAAATTAACCTAAACAAATAGACAAATATACAAAAAGCATTGTATTAACATTTTTCTTCACAGCAATTACTGGTTAGGACAAAATGACAACTTGTTTGAAAGGTTGGGGGTAAGTTAAGGGAAGTTCCCAGTCACAATGAATATTTATTTCCTTATCAGTATATAAATATTAATATTTGTGATATAAAAGTGTGCCATACTTCTAAAATAGAAACTATTTGTCAAGTCAAATCTAAGATGGGGGACATCAGGTGCATTGTAACTAACCCTTATCACTCAAGATGTGCGTGATATATTTTATTCATAACTTCATCATTTTATCGGCTTGAATTTGGTATGAGAGTGAGTAAAAGTCACAAATAGGTTTTGACAGTCTTTTTGTCCAGCATGAATCAACCAGCCGAGTAGGCCCTACAGATATGAAACTATGTCATTGAATTTCAATACAATAATGCCAAACGTGTTGGTCCAAAGTAACAAACGTTTTGTATGAATTGAAAGGCATTGAACTACATGCCATTACTATGTTGGGGTGTTCCCGGGTCCAAATGGTGACATATCACTTTCCATACAACTTGATATAGAGGTTACCACAGCCAAAATTATCTCAAGAATCATCTAGATCTCTAAATGATTAACATGCCCACCTGTATAAAGCAATCATGAACATACCCACCTATATGAAGCAATCATGAACATGTCCACCTGTATGAAGCAATCATGAACATGCCCACCTGTATGAAGCAATCATGAACATGCCCACCTGTATGAAGCAATCATGAACATGCCCACCTGTATGAAGCAATCATGAACATGCTCAACTGTATGAAGCAATCATGAACATGCCTACCTGTATGAAGCAATCATGAACATGCTCACCTGTATGAAGCAATCATGAACATGCTCACCTATGTGAAGCAATCATGAACATGCTCACCTGTATGAAGCAATCATGAACATGCTCACCTGTATGAAGCAATCATGAACATGCTCACCTGTATGAAGCAATCATGAACATGCTCACCTGTATGAAGCAATCATGAACATGCTCACCTGTATGAAGCAATCATGAACATGCTCACCTATATGAAGCAATCATGAACATGCCCACCTGTATGAAGCAATCATGAACATGCTCACCTGTATGAAGCAATCATGAACCTGCCCACCTGTATGAAGCAATCATGAACATGCCCACCTGTATGAAGCAATCATGAACATGGCCACCTGTATCAAGCAATCATGAACATGCTCACCTGTATGAAGCAATCATGAACATGCTCACCTGTATGAAGCAATCATGAACATGCTCACCTGTATGAAGCAATCATGAACATGCTACCTGTATGAAGCAATCATGAAATCATGAACATGCTCACCTGTATGAAGCAATCATGAACATGCTCACCTGAAGCAATCATGAACATGCTCACCTGTATGAAGCAATCATGAACATGCTCACCTGTATGAAGCAATCATGAACATGCTCACCTGTATGAAGCAATCATGAACATGCTCACCTGTATGAAGCAATCATGAACATGCTCACCTGTATGAAGCAATCATGAACATGCCCACCTGTATGAAGCAATCATGAACATGCTCACCTGTATGAAGCAATCATGAACCTGCCCACCTGTATGAAGCAATCATGAACATGCCCACCTGTATGAAGCAATCATGAACATGGCCACCTGTATCAAGCAATCATGAACATGCTCACCTGTATGAAGCAATCATGAACATGCTCACCTGTATGAAGCAATCATGAACATGCTCACCTGTATGAAGCAATCATGAACATGCTCACCTGTATCAAGCAATCATGAACATGCTCACCTATATGAAGCAAACATGCTCACCTGTATGAAGCAATCATGAACATGCCCACCTGTATGAAGCAATCATGAACATGCCCACCTGTATGAAGCAATCATGAACATGCTCACCTGTATGAAGCAATCATGAACATGCTCACCTGTATGAAGCAATCATGAACATGCTCACCTGTATGAAGCAATCATGAACATGCTCACCTGTATGAAGCAATCATGAACATGCTCACCTATATGAAGCAATCATGAACATGCTCACCTGTATGAAGCAATCATGAACATGCTCACCTGTATGAAGCAATCATGAACATGCCCACGTGTATGAAGCAATCATGAACATGCCCACCTGTATCAAGCAATCATGAACATGCCCACCTGTATCAAGCAATCATGAACATGCCCACCTGTATCAAGCAATCATGAACATTCTCACCTGTATGAAGCAATCATTAAATGGACATGCCCATCTGTATGAAGCAATCATGAACATGTCCACCTGTATGAAGCAATCATGAACATGCCCACCTGTATGAAGCAATCATGAACATGCCCACCTGTATGAAGCAATCATGAACATGCCCACCTATATGAAGCAATCATGAACATGCTCACCTGTATGAAGCAATCATGAACATGCTCACCTGTATGAAGCAATCATGAACATGCTCACTTGTATGAAGCAATCATGAACATGCTCACCTATATGAAGCAATCATGAACATGCTCACCTGCATGAAGCAATCATGAACATGCTCACCTATATGAAGCAATCCTGAACATGCTCACCTGTATGAAGCAATCATGAACATGCTCACCTGTATGAAGCAATCATGAACATGCTCACCTGTATCAAGCAATCATGAACATGCCCACCTGTATCAAGCAATCATGAACATGCCCACCTGTATCAAGCAGTCATGAACATGCCCACCTGTATCAAGCAATCATGAACATGCTCACCTGTATGAAGCAATCATTAAATGGACATGCCCATCTGTATGAAGCAATCATGAACATGTCCACCTGTATGAAGCGATCATGAACATGCCCACCTGTATGAAGCAATCATGAACATGCCCACCTGTATGAAGCAATCATGAACATGCCCACCTATATGAAGCAATCATGAACATGCTCACCTGTATGAAGCAATCATGAACATGCTCACCTGTATGAAGCAATCATGAACATGCTCACCTGTATGAAGCAATCATGAACATGCTCACCTATATGAAGCAATCATGAACATGCCCACCTGTATGAAGCAATCATGAACATGCCCACTTGTATGAAGCAATCATGAACATGCCCACCTATATGAAACAATCATGAACATGTCCACCTATATGAAGCAATCATGAACATGTCCACCTGTATCAAGCAATCATTAACATGTCCACCTGTATCAAGCAATCATTAACATGTCCACCTGTATCAAGCAATCATTAACATGTCCACCTGTATAAAGCAATCATTAACATGTCCACCTGTATCAAGCAATCATGAACATGTCCACCTGTATCAAGCAATCATTAACATGTCCACCTGTATCAAGCAATCATTAACATGTCCACCTGTATGAAGCAATCATGAACATGCCCACTTGTATGAAGCAATCATGAACATGCCCACCTATATGAAACAATCATGAACATGTCCACCTATATGAAACAATCATGAACATGTCCACCTGTATCAAGCAATCATTAACATGTCCACCTGTATCAAGCAATCATTAACATGTCCACCTGTATCAAGCAATCATTAACATGTCCACCTGTATAAAGCAATCATTAACATGTCCACCTGTATCAAGCAATCATGAACATGTCCACCTGTATCAAGCAATCATTAACATGTCCACCTGTATCAAGCAATCATTAACATGTCCACCTGTATGAAGCAATCATGAACATGCCCACTTGTATGAAGCAATCATGAACATGCCCACCTATATGAAACAATCATGAACATGTCCACCTATATGAAGCAATCATGAACATGTCCACCTGTATCAAGCAATCATTAACATGTCCACCTGTATCAAGCAATCATTAACATGTCCACCTGTATCAAGCAATCATTAACATGTCCACCTGTATAAAGCAATCATTAACATGTCCACCTGTATCAAGCAATCATGAACATGTCCACCTGTATCAAGCAATCATTAACATGTCCACCTGTATCAAGCAATCATTAACATGTCCACCTGTATGAAGCAATCATGAACATGCCCACTTGTATGAAGCAATCATGAACATGCCCACCTATATGAAGCAATCATTAAATGAACATGCCCATCTGTATGAAGCAATCATGAACATGCCCACCTGTATGAAGCAATCATTATCATGTCCACCTGTATCAAGCAATCATTAACATGCCCACCTATATATCCATGATGCATTGAAATTAAAAGTAAGCTGTGAAGTTGGCATCTTTTATAGCTGGAATGACTGGAAAAACAATTCACCGAGTTTGGTCTGGTCCATTGATTAGTGAGTACAATTTCCCGAGCTGAACAGAATTGGATGAAATGCTTCAAAACAGATGATTTGAGAACATCAAATTTGTCTCTTTTTTTTCGTTCCTTTCAGAGACATTTTCCATGATCTCTATGAATTTCAGGGCTGTGTTGCCTGATTAAATTCTTTGGTTAATTCACATGTAGGCCATACCCCTCATGTTAATGGCTTTATTTTGACTTATGAAATGTGGAATAGATTGATTAAAGTAACAATGTTTTAGTGTAATAACAAACAAAGAAACTGATACATTGAAAAAACGAAAAACACTACCATTATCTAGTAGAGATGGTGGTTGGCGGACTTCAGCCAAAAGAACTTTGCTCTGTTGCTCGGAAACAACATTTATAACTGAAACTTCAAGTGATTATGACTACAATATGATAGGTTATAAATAGTCATAATGTGGTGATTCTCAGCCTATTTTTAATATAATTATCTGAGCAGAGCATCTGGGCAATTAAGAGTGATGTAGTTGAACTAAACGAATGTGTTTCAATCATTTTGATTGGCCATGTTTCTGCCAAATCATTTTATTGTATTTCTTTTCAAACAAGGTATTTGTCCAGTCAAACCTCAAACCTGGAGAGGATAGCTGTCAGCGGCTGCTGGTTTGTCGCCATCTTCTCTAGCCAAGTCGACGTACATCACGTTGCTCTGTACATTGCCTTGGCATACTTCTCTAGTAAAGTTGGAACGTGAATACTCATCGATGAGTGGGTTGCAGAGACGGCTTGCTGCATCCAATCAGAATGCGCGTTACGTAGCAGTTGATTACCAAGATGGCGGCCCCCACTAAGAACGATCTGTGTAGAATGTGCGGGGAAATTCTGCCGAAAAAAAACACAGGAGAAGCATTTCCACGGCCACTTTCGGTGTTTTGATCAATTGAAACAGCTTTTGGGCTGCCCTGCATGGTCCAACGATAACGAATCGCCTTCCGAGTGTGGTCGACTTGAAATTGAAGGGGAACAACTCCTGGAGGCAAAAAGTCGCTCATCGTTAAAACTTCCACTAGGTGGCGCAGAGCAGTATTCCTCTGCCATCAGCCAAGAATGTCAAGGCAGCGTAGAGAGCTTTGCGATGTAGTTGACTTGGCTGGTGAAGATGGTTTGTCCCATACAGAGAAACTCATTTAAACATATCCAGAACTCTTATTTAGCATCTAACTGATGGTTCGATCGTTGCAAGGATGGCCAGGGTTAACTTTTCTGTGACTTGAGAATTAAATTCTTACTTTATTTAGTGACTAGATAAAAAAGTATCATGACACTTATGGGCTGATACAGGTAATAAAATGCTCAAATATTAAATCACTGTACTTATGATAATCAAATTTATTGGAAACTGATGAAATAATAAATACTGCAACTAATCTCTTATCACATTAAGGAATGATAGGTTTGGTCACTGGTTGACCTAGGACCTACATATGTATGATTGTTTGATATCACGGTCTGTTGTTATTAGTTTACTCATGATATCCTGACATTTACATTGATGAGGAAACAATATGACATGGTGAAATTCAAACTATATAATGCCACGACTTTTCCAAGACGATTCAGATTCAATTCATTAAATAATGACTGGACAAAAAAACGCAACCTGGGAGGTTTGAAGTATGAATGGGCCTTTGAGTGGTGTTCCTGCTGTTACCTGGTCTACAATGGAATCTCTTCCATGTGTACAGAGAAAGGTGTGGCCTATCTCAATAGTCTGCTGTTAGATATAGACCCACATAGATTAACAATCACACAGACACTGTGCAACAATCTCTTTGAAAAGAAAGTTCTTTGATTATCTGACTCAAGGATATTAATTCCCTGGCTGATTGATCCAAACAAATTATATCAACTGGTTTATGTGATGTCCTCTTTCTTCTGGTATTGTTTGAAATTCCCCCCCTTCCCCCCTCCACCCCTTCATGAAAACATGTCCCTCTCGATAGCCTTATACATTCCCCCACCCCCGCTCCACTCCCCCACTCCCATCAATATCTGTCATCATTTGAAGGTGCCCAGGTTCGTATGAGAAGTATCCCAGAGGGAAGGGAATTTCCGCATCCAAGGACAGCTAGGTTTTACACCATTAGGTATAGAGTCCATGTACAGGTGAACATTTCAGTGCAGGTACCACATTCCACCTTAGCTTGACAATAACTTACACAGAAATATCCCTCCCCTGCAATCCATAAAATTACTTTTTCAGTCCTTGTATTGTTAGTATGTATGGTAATTGCAAACTTTGTGAAATGTGACATGGACAGTATGACAATTTATTTACACAATCCAAATGAAGTGAAGCAGAGACCATACCAGAACAATAATTATCAAATCCCTGCATATACATCCAAACATAATGATATTCAAGTGAGAATGTCACAGTTTTCAGCAAATTCTTCGCATAAGAAAGTATTGTTACCCAGCTAGTGTAATTATGTAGTCCGGTAAAAACTGATCAACAATATTTGCAATTCTATTATGTACATTCCTGATGAAATTATTGCACCAGATGATCTTGCCAACAACAATTTTGTGTTTATTAGCATTCCAACATGTACATGAATATTTATGTTTACCTGTGATGGACAAGGCTCTTATGAAAGCTTGTATATTTGTGATGCAATATTGAGAGGATTTTGACAGCTGAGAGGTGAGATGAAGTTAGGAATGTTGAGAACATCATGATCCACATGTATCTGACAGCAGAGCTAAGAAAAGAAAGGAGTGGACATGACATTGGCAAGGTCAGCCATGTTTTGGCTCTGTCTGTTGGCGAGTTGCCAGATCCAATATTGATGTCTCAGATCCTAAGGCTGCCTGCCTTCAGTAATTTACCTTAGCAGATTAAGTACTGCATCAAGGAAGGAATTCATCTTATTGAGCCCTCATGTTTTTGCCTTCTTAACAAGTTGTCAAGCTTGACATTTATTAGGCATCAGTTGCCCGTTGTTACTTGTAGTCCCCCATCTTCATTTTGCATTATTTCTACAATTTCTCTGACATCTGTATTGTGTATATGTTGATTAATTGAAAGGTAAGAACCTAATGGAGCCGACTGCCAGATTACTTTTGCATGCTAATTATGATAAAGTTATCAAGTCCGACAAAGGAATCAGAGGTCCATTATAATTAAGTCTGCAGTCTCCTATCTTAATTATTACTATTATTATTTTTTATGTATAAACTTTAACGTCTCAGAGATATGGTGACAGTATTAGGCTCATTAAACTGAATAATTCATTTATCATCACTGCCTGCCCCACATTTTGCCTCCGCACTGAAGATTCATTTTATTTATTATTTTCATTCGGCAGTGTCTTAAGACAATTTGTTTTAGCAACGTGTGCCCACAAGCGTGGAAAGTCCCTTCGCCAGAGATTGGAGAGTTAATTTCTGCTGATCATTCATCAGAGAACAGTCAATTATTTATTTATTCTGCAAACAGAATTAACAGTTCACCCCTTCAGTCTGGGAGTGATTCCATTTTCAAAAGAAGTTAAGGTTTTGTATATACAGACCTCTAATCCTGCTTGTTCTCAGGTGATCGAGTGTTTCTGAATCTGAGTCATGTGACTTGGTGTTTACATGGTCAGCTCGGTCAGATGATCTTAGGTAAGACATTATATCACGTATTACACGTGATTTCAGACTTAGTTATTATGAACTAAGACATGCTGAGCTCATGTGATTGTTATCATGCTTCCTCTACATGGATGTTATTGTCTCAGTAATAATCCATAAATATATTCTTTACTCATTCAAATTGATAGAAGAAATGCTAAAAGCTAAAAGTTCACTTTATTTCTTGAAGTTTTGTTAAGGAAAAAACTTGAGCTATTTCAGTGTGCCTTAGTTTTTCCAATCATTCAAAGTTGGTGCTTGGATTATATGTTCACTATGTTTATGTCCGTATGCCAAAGCATGCTCAGTATATTTCTGGAAGGTTATCCAAGAATATATACAAACCACATTTGATCTAATATCTAAATATCCATTGGATACATCTGCTCAAGTTAATTAGCCATTGATTGGCTGATCGATGCTCAGATCCACCTATGAGTACCGTGCAGAGCTCATATGTCAATCATAATTCAACCAATCGGCCATGGTCTTCGGGAGAAACAAATTTTCCCACAATCAAACATCTATAGCAACTGACTGTTTAAATCTGTGGATGATAAATAAACATCTTGCTCGCTGGAGATATCTTACCGCAAATGACATGTATCAAAACAAATATCTGGGTACTCGGATATGGACATATGGATTGAATCCCCCTCAGCAAATTTGGTTACTGCTCACCGTGCACACTCATACACTCCTACACTCCTAGACAAATAACACGGGTTTATGGAAATGATTGGTCATTGTAATTGGAACGGTTACAATGGTTTGTTTGTCATTCTTATTCTTCTGTGCCATAATTTGTAGTCTGATCAGCCCAGGTTATTGGGAATCAACAACCATGCACCTCTTGACATTGTATATGTATATTTGACAGGAGCTGCGGAGAACATTTGAAAGTATGGGGGGGGGGGGAGAGCGGGGCTGAACTCCTATACCGGCCATGTTAAATGTTGGACTGGTGCTATCTAAGATAAGACTTATAACATTGCGGTTCCAGAAAGTAAGGGAGCTAGCCCCTCCCCGCTCCACGGCCCCTGTTTGATGTTTCTGATTAGTATGGGCTTTAAAACATCCATATAGGCTGTTTTGTTGTTGTCCGTCACTGCTGACGTCTGCATGTTTTATACCCGAGTCAAACTCAAAGACACTGCAATAACTATAATTGGGCCTTAAACCCCTAAATGTTCATTTATGGATATTTAATATCTGTCATTGAGTTTGGTTGTCATCTATATATGGCAGGCCTAATATTATGGTTGGTTTATGTATGTAAACGAACATGTTTGTTTTCATTTTTTCTGACCTGTCACCATTGGAATGGTGAGGATGAGTAAGTGAAGGTATATACAGTCAGATCATATTGAGATGATTACTAACAGGCCCATTTTATGACCTGGTACAGTGCTCTGATCAAAACATGATAATCAAAACTGGGACATCATCTCTTCACACACTAATATTATCATTGTGTGTATGTTTATCTATATGTGAATACATGTTTGAATACCACGTTTCAGTGTTGTTGATGATAATTTGTAAAATGAATAAGTGACATATACATTTTTCAGTTAAGCCCTGGACAAACCACTGGGCATTTATTACCGGATGGTATAGCCACGGTTTTACAAGCAACCCCTACAGTTCCACGTGGCCATGGAATACGGGGCGATGATATTATAGTATTGATACTGTAATAAAACACTGCATATGATTTAGCCAGAACGTAATAATTTTACTGACAATCGTTACGTTATTCCAATACAAACTTCCAGGTTAAAGTTGCTGCATTCTGTTTGATTTAAAAATAAATTTGTGACCGATTCTGACACGTTCCAGCAATGACCAATATCAATATACATGTAACACCTTCTTTCATTTCAGCAGAGTTACCTCCCTGTTAGAATATAATATAGCCATTCTATAGAACTTCTCACCCAAACTCACTCTAAATCTTATTGTATTAGCCCAGAAAATACTGGCACCACAGATGATGATGCCAAAGCCAGCACCAGTGTAATTTCTGCTGGATATTTTTCCTCCATATAACAAGTTTCATTCAGAGAAATGAAAATATTTAACCTGGCTTTTCCTTCTCTTTAATGCAAACAGAATTGGTAGACTTGAGAAATCATTCACTGTGTTATATTACTGTCTAAAAGTATTTGTTTGATTTTAGTGATGAATCCAATTTAACTTCGGACAGCACTGCATACCACAAATTATTTTGGTGTTTTGAATGAGATGGATTGATCTTAAAGGAGTACTTACTTTATTTTATATACGTTCTTATTACAAAGATTAGACAGTTAAAGAAATATAACTTACTATTTCACGCTCGTTGAGGGCGATAAACTGTTATTTTTATTACAATTTGTGAAGTCATGTTTCTGCTTTTAAGTCGACGTGGGCGCCGCCATGTTGCCTGTAGGATGACGTGACTGATGATGTCAGTATTCAGGACAACGCCACGGCTAACGCTTGATCCAGGGACATTCCAACATTGGACATTTGATTTACTCTGGGTCCGAGTTTTAATTCCATGACGTTGTGACGTTTTTAGATGAGTATACATTCACTTCCGCTCATCTAAAAAGGTCACGCAGTGGTACAATGGCGGCACCCAGTGTACGCTGTGGCGAGAAATAAAATATTCAATATTTCTTTTATTTCGCATTCTTTCAACATAAGTTTTATATAATAAGTTTTCGAATACAATTGCTGATAAATACAGTCAAACTTAAAAATAAGGTAAGTACTCCTTTAAATTACCCCTTTTGTGTAACTATATAGTAGCTTTGTGTGTAACTATATAGTAGCTTTGTGTGTAACTATATAGTAGCTTTGTGTGTAACTATATAGTAGCTTTGTGTGTAACTATATAGTAGCTTTGTGTGTAACTATATAGTAGCTTTGTGTGTAACTATATAGTAGCTTTGTGTGTAACCCTATATAGTAGCTTTGTGTGTAACTATATAGTAGCTTTGTGTGTAACTATATAGTAGCTTTGTGTGTAACTATATAGTAGCTTTGTGTGTAACTATATAGTAGCTTTGTGTGTAACTATATAGTAGCTTTGTGTGTAACTATATAGTAGCTTTGTGTGTAACCCTATAGTAGCTTTGTGTGTAACTATATAGTAGCTTTGTGTGTAACTATATAGTAGCTTTGTGTGTAACTATATAGTAGCTTTGTGTGTAACTATATAGTAGCTTTGTGTGTAACTATATAGTAGCTTTGTGTGTAACCCTATAGTAGCTTTGTGTGTAACTATATAGTAGCTTTGTGTGTAACTATATAGTAGCTTTGTGTGTAACTATATAGTAGCTTTGTGTTGTATCATGATGTTAATACCATGGATATATATGTACAGTGTTTTAGTGGATGTATGTATTACAACAAGGTTAGTGTTCATGTTTCCATTCATGTCCCTGTAAGATTCTGTAACAGGATATATCCTATTACTCCAGGATTTCAACACTATCAGGTGACAATTTGTCCTTCATCATCTCTCTTGTATGGGTCGGGTGTCCTATCACCCAAGAAGATATGATCCTTGTCATTTCTGTAGTATACCATTGTAACCATACAATTTTGTTTGTTCTACAATATCTGTCTTTTACATTTGTCTTGACTTATCTTTGCATATCCTGCAGGTCTTGCTTTTCGTCGAAATGTATGGCAATCCAAACAGATCCGCGCAATCTAACGTTACGGCAATCCATGGGAATCCGAAGCTATTTCTGTAAAGATGGCTAAAATTTGAAGGCAATCTGTTGGATTCTCGTGAATTATTTCGAGTGCTCACATGAATTAGATTCCCTGGAAAAACAAGCGCTAACCTGTATTGTGAGCTGACTGACACACTAATATCCATGGTGTCACGACATTAACCTGTATTGTGAGCTGACTGACACACTAATATCCATGGTGTCACGACATTAACCTGTATTGTGAGCTGACTGACACACTAATATCCATAGTGTCACGACATTAACCTGTATTGTGAGCTGACTGACACACTAATATCCATAGTGTCACGAAATTAACCTGTATTGTGAGCTGACTGACACACTAATATCCATGGTGTCACGACATTTTGCAATATTTCAGTTTGCGACATTTCGGCTATTATAGCGGAAGTTACAAGACTTTTCAGCAAGCAACATTTCAGCAACTTTAATTTACAGACCAAATTGTGTTAAAAATAAATGGGGCTACCAATCTGTCACGGATTTATTCTGCTTATACTGTTCATACTTTACTGGACAGTTAGGCACTATGTTGGACAAGGTGTTCATCAACTGAATTGAGCTAGAAACGAGTATATAGTTCATGTAAGAGGAGATACCACTTTTCAATGTGACTTCACATGTTAGCATATGGAACAATGGCCGACAACTTTTCCATTTGCTACTATTGGAAATCCCGTGAATTCACGTCACTTCGTCTTACATGAACTACATGTATATATAGAAAAGCCTGTGACTTTCCCTGGTCACATTGTTTACTCACAGGGACATTGGCATTTTTATTTCTGTAGATTGGAGGTCCAAATGACCAGATTAGCTCACACATATTGCATTTCATTGTCCAAGTGACTATATCTTCTCGCATGTACTAAATTGTCTGGTCAATGACCTTTATCACAGTGGAAAGATTTGAATTCCTACATTGTACATACGGAGATGGAGTCTGAGTCAGATCAATCAGTACAGTATTAATAGAATTGATCAAATCAGACATTCACTGCCTGTTTACATCTGGTGCAATTGTTTTGCATATTCATCTCCGCATGAAAGAAAGAACAGACTTCACCACCTTGATTGACTAGAGCTGTGACCAAACTGAAGAAGTGTATGGCTGTATTTCCATTGGGGAATTGGCTGTCTCAGCCAGGTTTCAGTGAGAAGGGGAATGCCCTCCAGACAATCAATACCAAGCAGATGTGATAGGCAAGGTTAATAATTCAGTGTTAACCAGTCCTTGATGATAATAAAACATGTTTACCTGCATTTAATCTAATGCAGTTTCTTTTGAATTGATTTTGATTGGACACCATCAGAGTTCAGTCTGTTGAGTTTGATTTTGATTTTGATCAATTAATTCTATGTCTTCTATGTCGAACAGTGCAGATTTCTTTAATTGTATTCTCCGTATTAATTGCATTTTTAGTTCTATCTTGTGGTACTTCAAGCCTTGCCTAGTTTTCTATAGGTAACAGGTACCACAGTAATTCCCCTAATACTTCGATCACCAGAAGTGCAACAAAAATGGCTTATAATCTGAAAATATACTTGATGGCATCATCTACAGGGTGTCACATTTTGTCATTATATGGCTTTTCTTCAATTTGAATGAAGAATGCGAATGTTACTCTTTCTCTGGGTTTGAATAACAGTGTTGAAAAGTGAACTTTCTGTCAACTAAATCGCAAAAATAAACAAGAGATAGAAAATTTCAGACCAATGCCATTGGGCCCCTAGCATGGCATGGGGGAGGCATCAGTGATTTTGTTTGCTTTTGAACCAAGTTTCGGGGGTTTCAGTACTTTTAGCATGCAAAACATATATTGCATGTCTTGTATTAAATTTCTACTAGACGAAAGACCTTATCAGAAAGAGCTTATCCTTCAAATCATAAGTTTTAGAAAAAATTTAACACGATTCAGGAAAATTTAAAACTAAGATCATCCGTGGGAATATTTTTTATCTATTTATTTTGTTTTGTCCTCAGTGAGTATTTTCAGCTGCACATAAGTACGTGTTATATGGCCATGGAATAGACATATATAGCAGCTTATTATGAATTCAAATGATTTATTTGTCTGGCTGTATGTGGAGGACATGATGCCATTATTGTGCACCAGAAATAGTACAGAACCTACTTGTGTGTGTAACCTTTACAGATGAGCATGCATGCGCCTCTATGCTATGATATATATTGTTATAATACTAGACATGTCAAATTCCGTCAGACTGAAATATTGTGCATAAAAAAGTACTAGAATTTCAGCTGAAATGATGTCACCCTGACCTATGGTATTCGAACATCTGCACTCTACTCGAAAGATTTATTGTTCAGCTGTCGCTACATGTACATTATTATATATTATATTTCACACATTGTTAAAAATTGATTTTCTGATGACAACTGTTTCGCATGGACTATATAGGTATCCACAATATTATATACTCAGGCCTCGAAATTTGGCGCGAACGAAACGATCGTTCGCGTGTCGGTTACGCAAATCTGGAATGGCCAGAACGAAAAATCGGTTACGTGAATGCACTTCTTGGACATATGTTCTGGTAACAAAAGTCTCAACCTCTTCTCTGTCTGTCCACTGTGCAAACTTTAACCACATGACGTGTGTCTTTCAGCATGTTTTAAAAGCGAAACTAAGTCGCAAACTCGGCCGTCTGTATTGAATTTGTAGACAACCACGTGGCAGGCATCTGTCTGTCAGCTTGCGCAGACTGTTTTGTCTATCCTGGGTTCAGGGCCGGCATACTATAATGTAATAAACCAATTAGCGGCCAGGAAACAGCTTTATCAAACTTGAACGCGTTGGAACGGTTACCCGCAAGCCTCCTCGCTCCAAGGTTGTTGCTCCGTGGGGCGCTCTTCACAGAGCTAGCAGCAGAGGTGGCATGCGGAGCTCCTCGTGGAGGAATTATCTCAGAGCGCGGAGCTTGCGGTTAACACTCGTTGTCACTTCCGCCATCTCTAAGTTTGCAGGCGGCGTGTTCAACTTCTCTTTTCAATCAGGATTTGAATGGAATCACAAGGAAATGGCGAATGAATTATACAGCCAGAGTCACAATAGCCAACCATGAATGGTGGAAGCGATTTACGTGTGCAATCCCATTCCCGTATGTTAACTCATTTGTCTGTTCAGTCGCTGCCCACGTGCTGTGGGACAGTCTTTTTTTTCACTCGTTGACGGTACACTGTTGTAATTACGTAACCGTTTTGCGAAACCAATTGGTTACGTAAAAATTAACATCGTAACCGAACAATAGGTTACGCAAGCCAAATTTACCGTAACCGATTTTTCGGTTACGTCAATGAACCAATTTTCGAGGCCTGTATACTGTTGCTAATATTATTGCGGAGTGGAGAAATTATTTGATAAATCTGTTGCATATACTTACATACGAATAATCATTGGAAAATATCTTTCAAAGATCAAAATTTAAAGTATTATAACATTAATTAGGTTTGAAAAAGTTGGAAGTATTGCCAATGAAATGTCAGCTCCACAGCAATAAAGAATTTCTTATCCATAGACACTACTGCATGCATGTGCCATTAAATGTCAGGAAAATCCCATTAAAATGACCATAAGTTTTTGTTGCAATTTATTAATGGGAAAATTCTTAATACCATTAAAAATATATTAATTAAAAAAAAATATTAATACGGATTTCCAGCATTACAATTTTCTTATGTGAAAACAAATTACTGCCCATTAAAAATTTATTGATGGTCATTAAGTTTGCGATGGAAGTAAAATTAAGTGGTCGGAAAAAGGTTAATGGGTTTTAATGCCTCTAATATGTTATATATTTTTTTTTGACCATTAATTCTAAAACAATTACGATGACAGTTTAATGACAAAATTAATGGCTTGAGATTAACGGTTTTTAATGGATTTAACAGGAATTTTACCCCATTAATATTTATGCAAATAATGGGGTTTTCACCTAAACAATTAATGGTATTTTGATGTCTTCAGTTAACAACATTTTAATGGCATTTCATGCAATAGTGAGAAATTAGCATTAAGTGTTATAAGCTGAAAAGTTCTTATTTAAAATGCTATGACCTATATGGATTGATTTGTATGGGAATAATGCTATATGATGTATCGTGTAACTCAATTGCTGTTCAACTCAATTATATCAAAAGCTTTCTCTTCCTATACTCTTCATAAGCAACCAAATTGTAAACCTTTTTGGACCATGTAGTGTACATGTCCACATAGAAATATTATGCTGGATTATCCATATGCTGGAATTTGCTGTTTTTTATCAACATATGCTGCTTTTCCATTGTTGTATTGCAGCATAATCTCTTCAATAATTCCACATTCCAAATATATTTTAAAACTCTAATTTGCCTCTGTTGAAAATTATTTGAAGATGTAAAAAATTCCCCAGAGCGCAGATTAATAATTGAAAAATCACCAAAGAAATAAAAATTGCTCCTAATCGAGTTACTCTCTTCTCATGCACTCAGTCTTTGACACGCACAGCGGTCAGTGAAATCTACTATGCTGTAGTAAGTGACTTCGTGAATAGGCTTTTGTTAGAACATATTTTTTTATGTGTATGACATTAAGTGATGGATATGACATTCGGCATTCAATATTTTGGCAACTTTACTTCACAGGCACAACAATGTTAAAAATAAAGATTTTCATTTTTGTTTCTTAGATATTGACAGATTAGTAGGGCCATCAAGATGTAAAATTTTGTTGTGATTGTCCAGCTGTTAAATTCTGTCAAATATGACAATAGTAGATAAGACAAATGTATACCAGTAGATGTCCCATTGACATCATCAATTGATGTAATGAACATGTGTTAGAGCCCAGATCAATATGATTATACTTATCTGTTACAGAGTTTACACACAAATTAAAAGTTTAACCTTGCTCAACATTATCTTATACATATCTTTTTTATATCAACACAAAATATCTGTAAAATCTTCATATATTTCTGTACAGATGTACAGGTACTTGTACTTCAAAACTTGTAATTTAGATGTTTGCCTAATTATAACAGGTCTATAAAAGCTAGCTGCAATTGTGGATAAAGAAGTTGCCGAATTGTCATACCCTTCAATTCGTGTCGAAATGTCACATACTAAAATGTTGCATTTCAAAATGTCACATACTAAAATGTTGCATTTCAAAATGTCACATATTAAAATGTTGCATTTCAAAATGTCATACTAAAATGTTGCATTTCAAAATGTCACATACTAAAATGTTGCATTTCAAAATGTCACATACTAAAATGTTGCATTTCAAAATGTCACATACTGAAATGTTGAAGTTGCATTTCAAAATGTCACCCCTATGTCACATGCTGAAATGTTGCATTTCAAAATGTCGCTAACCGATATGTCACATGCAAAAATGTTGTGTGCCAAAACCTGTCTAAGGCACCAGCAATATTTTTTCAACATTTCAGCGTGTGTCTGAAGATGTCTTAAACTGATGAAACCTGAATGAAACTATAATCAACACTCTCTGGCTATTGTGGGAATAGGAATTTATGTTGCCTATGAAATTGGAAAGCTTGTTTTTCTGGAGTCCGGCTGTCTGCATAATATTGAAGGAGTATTCACTGTGCAACTACAGCACACCATGTGTTATAAGCAGGCCGGGAGGCGGTGGCCGAGGCATTCTATCTAGTGTTATCTAAGGTTGCAGACTTCTAGTTCATTTACTTCTGTACATACATAATGACATTGTCATAGTCACAGTTACAGAGAGCTTACTTGGGGCAGATGCTCTTGGAGTCATTAACCTAACAGGGTCAAGGTCATTCTTCTTACTCTCTGTACTCTCAAGTTAGGACTGGCAGACAGACTAGCAGCTGTCCTTGGCACTTTGTCAGATATGCTGGGATGGCAATAAAAGTGCAAATAAGCTGTGGCATGTTATACATGTTGAAATCTACAGACGACAATGCCTAAAGTAACCAGCTATCATATGTTTATTAATGCGGGAGTTGCACAATACAGGGTTCCGGCCTTGGCCGCTAGGATCGCCTTTGTCTTTATTTCCGTTTCATACCACTGCTATCGTCTGCTAGGCACAGCTGAGTGGGCTGGCTGATCGTTTCGCTTGGACGCGTAGCGGGCAATAACTCTCCGTAATTACCACCGCCCAGCCGCCAGGATCGCTATTATCTGAGAATGGCTCTTAATCCCTTTTGTTTTTCACTTCAGACTTAGCGTGATAACGACATTGAGGGAATGGCTCTTAAGCCCTTTTGGTTTTCACTTCAGACTTGGCGAGATAACGACACCCACAAAGAATGATTATGACAATAGTATATGACTGCTGTGAACATAACTCATTTATTTTGTATCCACGTAAACGTCCGTACAGAAATAAAGACGTCTTTTAGTTTTCATACTATTTCAGTCATCCCGCGGGCCTGTTTTATATTCGGTATATTTGTCTTTCACCATTGCTAACGTATATGGCGGCACAATCGAATAAACTACGACAGGTTTCTATCGATTATATCAAGTATTGAACTTAAAATCATATAAATCAACCACATACCCTAAAGCAAACACGCAGTCGCCGCTATTTTCATATCAATTTCCATGTCGGCTGCTTTTTCGCGATAAACCGTAAATGTCGTTCGCCGCGATCCTGGCGGCTGGGCGGTGGTTATTACGGAGAGTTATCGCCCGCTACGCGTCCAAGCGAAACGATCAGCCAGCCCACTCAGCTGTGCCTTGCAGACGATAGAAGTGGTATGAAACGCAAATAAAGACAAAGGCGATCCTAGCGGCGAAGGCCGGAACCCTGTATTGTGCAACTCCCGCATTGGCTTCATTAGTACCTATAAATAAACATTGTCTTGATTGTATGCATAGGAAATGCATGAGAATTTAGTTTGAATATATCCTGGAGGTTTCTTCCATTTTCATGTTGTACAAAATATATGGATAAAAAAGCTTTGATCAGAATTGTGCAGATTCCACACTCAAGTAGGAGGTTGGAGTTCTTCAATTTGCTGGGATAATCATCGGAATTAGAGAAGTAAGAAATCTGGATATTGAGAGGACAGAAACAGGCCTTACGTAATATATCATGCAGTGAGATGGAATTCCATTGAAATGTGATGGGATTCCATTTAATTTGGTTGGATTCCATTGGAATGTGATGGGATTCCACTGAATTTGATGGGATTCCAGTGAATTGTGATGGGATTTCATTGAAATATGATGGGATTCATTTCACTTTGATGGGATTCCAGTGAAATGTGATGGCATCATCAATACAGTGGTATATATTTAGTTGAATTCAATGGACTATATACATTCACTGTACATCAATCAATCTTTCAGTCTGCCCAAGGAAGTAAATTTAGATTTGACTAGATCGGCATTTTGAAGACAATAGGCTGATTGAAAATTTTAGTCGCTTTCATGTATATTTCAGTCATATCATGATGTTGGGTCATATTCCTTTTTACACCCAAGAACCCCACGAAAATTGTATCTAGAATTCCTGACTAGTCTGTCTTTATTAGCAAGCTGAGAGGTTTTTTTCAGGTTCAGTGAATGAGAAGAAGATGTTAGAAGTATACATGATGTATGCTCACATAAGAAACCAAATTTCTTTGATATTTGACCTGGTGACCTGGGGGCACACTGACACATTGTGTGGCGTTGAAGTCGTTGACGTAGGTTATATGAATATATGTCACGAGAACATATAAGACCTGTGATCAGTCATGTGTGAAGGGTGAAAAATGCATTAATGTCGAGGTTGATTCGCTAGCCAATCCTTGTCTGGTTGCCAAGTGTTTGAATCTGAGTACAGATGTCCCAATGTTATAAGACACCTGTTCAACAGTTAACACTGTTCTCTATGTGGCACAGCTTGGATGCCTCAAGTTAAACAGTTGGATGGAGCTATACATTAATAGATTTACACAATACTATAATTGGATCATAGAAGTAATTTTACTTATTAAATGTAAGAAACTGAATTTGTCCATGAAATGTTTAATTAAGCAAGCCTCATATTGTTAATAAGGGTATTTTGAGTGTTAACAGAATTTCTGCAAGCCATGGTACATATGGTCAGGCACAGCAGAAGGAGTTCGATATTGGGGGGTGGGGGGGCAACTCAGGGCAGTTGAATCTTTAAACTTTATTTAATGCAGGTTAGGGCCTATAGGGGTAGGCAAAATCATTGGTTCTCGGGTGTGAAAAGGAATAGGACTCCACCCATGGGATCCCGGATGTTAAAAGAAATAGGACCATACCTGTGTAGTTTCCGGGTGTGAAAAGGAATAGGAACCAAATGTCGTGATATGACTGAAATAGTGTTGAAAGCGATGCTAAATCATATTCACTCACTCACTCACTCATTGGTTGGTTGGTTGTTTGAAGTTTAACGTCGCACCTAACCTTATTGGTCAAACGGCGACGATGACCCAAACAAACATACCCTAGCAAAACCCTAACCCTAACAAAAACCTAACCAAAACTACAAAAAAAATTGAATTTTGAAAATTAGGCTCTACAGACACTGATCACAATGGATCGTCACAGAGCCTAATTTGTTTGGCACTTTAATCTACCTGCTGTGCCAGACAAACATGGTACAAACCATGCTGCCCTAAGCTGGAGGGCCATTAATTCACTCATTGTCGGGTACAGGGTAGGAATCCTTGGGATGCCCCTACAGTTTACCACAGATTCCCTAAATTGATCATTACCTGTTGTTGAAAATTTCTTGAATCATTTTTATTAATTGAAATTCAAACTAATACTAATGAAAGACTTGTTGTCTGTACTGATATACAATGATACAATGGGTTCTAGTAATAGGTCTCATTTCGGCAAACTGTCCCTAAAGTAGGACAGGTCTTACTAGGAATTATTCAGCAGTTTTTCATTGGTTCGTCTTTTTACTTGTTCCTGATGAATTTCTGGGTTATACAAGCATCAGATAAAAGAATTAATAGCTTAACTAGCTATGTAGGCCATCAAAGTGGAACAGCATTATGTGCACTAGGTCATGAGGAAAAAAGGGCTCTTTCACTCTTTGCCTTTCAATTCATTATATGCTAAAGTACTAGCACAAAATTAAATATCCCTTACCGCCCATGGCTTAATGTGCCATATTGCATCAATCAGTGCCCTGGAGAATGGGGACAAAATTAACATAGCCCTTTTAAAGAGCAGAGCCTGAATGTTATGTAGGTCAGTGTGCCAGGGGAGTAATTAGAGGTCCTGAGTAGTTTAAAATAGAAACATCATGCTTATTAAAGCATTAATCTTCCCTCGCTTACATGAACATACATAACCAACGTAACTTATTGGTAAGCTTGTACTGACAGTGGTGTAAGCTTACCTGTAGATGATGTTGAAACTTCCTTTTCTTGATTGATAGCTAACCTGTAACCAAGACAACGACTAATATTTCATTTCCGTACCCATAACCAAGACAACTATAGGAGTATTTCATTTCCATAACCATAACCAAGACAACTAATATTCCATTTCCATACATCAACCAATCATTGTTGGACTGCTTATAACTAGATAAATTCTTGTCAGAATTTTAAAATTTTGATTTCATGCTGGTTTACGAGAATGGGGCAATAAGTAAACTCTTGGAATAATACACATGTATCAGATTAAAGCTTGTGTAACTGTTTCTAATGCACATGAGTACACAGACTCTATCCTGTCTTTGATGCATGTTTCCAGGTTTCAGGAATAGTACCGCCATACGTGGGGTCCTGGGTGTGAAATGAAATAGGACCCAAACGTTGTCATGCAACTGAATATTGTTGAAAGCAACGCTCAATCATATTCACTTGCTCTCTCTCCTTGATGGTGAACATATATATACATATATTTCAAACTGTGTATGCACTTTCCAATGCTTGATTCAAGCTTAAGGTGTGTATATATACTTTGAGTTTCAACACTGTTCTTTTCAACACGACTCACTGTTCCAATGTGCATGTTTCACCAAAATCGGGGAAACTAATGCAAGATTCAAATTGACTTGACACTTATGAGATACCATCTCCCAGATTTTGGTGAAACCATCTTCATTTTATCCAGCCAATTTCTACGTTCCCACTTCGAACTTCCCTTGATATATCTGGACCCCTTCAATGTTCAAATAACTTATAAATAGACACGAGACGTCACTGACCTCGAAAACATTTGAAATTCGAAATGGGTCGCACAAGAGCGTTATTGATTGGCTGACCTAATTAGTGGGCACCATATTAGGAGGAAGGACGCCGCTAATAGAGATGATGTGACTTCACTCGCAATCGATGTGTACGTTCTGATTGGTTCTTCTGTCGTTAGCTGGTGAAATTTACACCTCGGATTTTGAACGCTGAAGGGGTCAGATAATTAAATCAAGGCAGGTTCGAAGTGGGAACGTAGAAATTGGCTGGATAAAATGAAACTCCAAGTATACACACCTTAAGCTTGAAGCAAGCATTGGAAATTAAGTGCATACAAAGTTTGAAATATATGTATTTGTTGCTGAAATCTTAACCTGCTATCAATGAATAGCCATATTCCTCCATTTGGAGGTCTCTGCAACAGAAATTATCTCCCTTGACTGTCCGCTAGGTGGCGTGTCTCCGCGCATGTCCGTCCTCTTTTTCCTGTTGCAGTCTTGGTAACAAGACGTGTTTTGGATAAGAGTCTCTGTTTTCAAGTAATCTGAGATATTCTAGACGTATCCTAGGGTTATTTATACGGAAATTTCATTCTACAAGTAGCTATGTCCGACGTAGTCACCCCTACTGTCAAGCATTCCAAACGTTGCGAATCATGTCGACATTTTTGGCCCAAAGAAGACTCACATTTGTTTTGTTTTAAATGTCGGGCCCAAATTTGCTATAGACAGGTGACCTGCCGGGAGTGCGTTGATTGGGACGACCTTACCTGGCATAGGTATGCGGGAGCTCGTCGCAAGGTCCTTCTCAAGGCGGCTGCCGATATCAAGAGAAGCCCGGGCGAAAAACAGATAGCTACGCAAGCTCTTCTCGCCGATCTCAGCGTGAACGAAGACCTGGAGATGCCTACCGGACTCCCGACTTCAAATGTTCAAGCCAGCGTCAGCCCCCAGGTTCCGCCAAGTGGAAGGGTGCAGCAAACGGCGTACAGTCCTGTGGAGAGCTCACAGTTGGCCGGGACCAAGCCCACGTTCATCCTGGGAGACTCCACCGACCGACGAGAGGACCCGGGCCCCATGCCACCACACAGAAAATGAAGACTCGGACGGGGCCCGGGACCAGCCTATGGATCGGGACACGACACCCCAGCGGGATCCCGGCGACCTTAGGCTTACAGCTTCCAAGAGCAGGAGTCCGTCTGTGACCCGGAACCGGAGCAGCGATTGCAGTTCCCCTCCCGTTTCCCGTGGACGGCGGTCTTCCATCTCTTCGTCCAGATCTCCATCGAAATCAAGAACTCCGAACAGTAGTGGGAGAAAGGAGAAATCTCACTCCAGGACGCGAGAGGAGACTCGACATGGGAAGTTTAGAGTCCGGACCCGGTCCCCGGTACGGGACCCCGACTCCAAGGACAAGGGCACTAAAGACCCCACCCAGATCCGGGCCCCGGAACGGGACTCCGCCTCCAGGGACAAGGACAAAGACCGGATCCGAACTTCCGCACGGGAGGTCAAAGCTTCGAAAGTGGACAAGTCTGAGGATCGGACCCGGGCCCCGGGGCGGGACCCCAAGCCCAAGTCAACTTCGGACAAGTCCAAAGAACGAACCCGGACCCCGGATCGAGACCCCAAGCGCAAGTCGGCCTTGGATAGGTCAAAGGAGCGGACCCGGGCCCCGGACCGTGATTACACCGGATCCACAGTCGACAAGTCCGAGCATCGGACCCGGAATTCCAGGGATTCTTCCACTAAGATCTCCAGGCGATCCCGGACCCCGGAATGTGACACTTCTAAACGGTCGAGACGCAGTCGGACCCCCGACCGAGATCGTCAACGACCCAGATCTCGCACTCCCCCTCGCTATCGGTCTCACAGATCCCGTAGCCGGTCACGATCACCGAGGGAGGTGCTTTCTCGTCATCGTCGCCGATCTTCATCAGAGACACGTCACGGACGAGACTCGTCGCATCATCAGCCGGAAACTAAGTCTAAGCAGACACCCAAGCCGTCGGGGAACCCTAAAGTCATGACGGAACCCCGGAGTGAGCTGAGTTCGATACAGCAGACCCGGACTCAAGACCGGGCCCCGCTTCCGGCAGCCTCGACATCGGGGGGGCGTGAAAAGGATCGTTCGAGTCCCGAGTCCGACTCTGATCAACACGACTATTTCCCGGATGACCACCAGTCAACATCTGCTTCCTCACCGGAAAAGTCATCTTCCCCAACTCACGGTGCAGCGGAGGAACATGATGAATTAGCATTCAAGGCAAAGATTGCGGCATTATATACCCTCCTCCCGCAGATGCCGAGGTCGGAGGTAGGAAAGGAGGACGCTGATTCCGATGAGCCACCTCGCAAACGTAAGCGGGCCACGGCAACGTCACTCTTCGCCACAGACAAGCCAGCTCCGGTGGAGACCCCACTGACGTGCGCACCATCACCGGAGTCTTTACTACTGATGAAGGACCTGGACCGGCAGCTCAGGAGCTCCGCATCCTTCAAGAGACCGAGTGCTTACAGCTTCTATGCATTGCACAACGCCGTCTTACCGACCAAACACCCAAAGCTGGACAGGGATTTGGACAGGGTTTTGAAGATAACTAAGCCACCCCCTGTGGTACTCCCGGCCAAACAAGTTTACCTCATGGAGGACATGATGCTAGCGCAGCACAGGATCACTTCCTATTCTGATTGGTTCCTGGCGGCTACCTCCAAGTTGGTGTTAGACCCCGCTAACAGACAAGTAGATGCCGACGGCAATGCGACGACGGTGTTATCTACTACACAGTTGGACTTTTTCAAGGGTTTCATCGATACACTCAACAAAGCCAACGCCCATGTCATGGAGACCGGTCTCCTCTCGTATGCCACCATGGTTCAAGCTCAACGTTCGGCCTATTTAAAGAACCCGAAGGCGGAGGTACTTCAATCTGTCAAGACGGAATTGGCGCAACAACCCCTATCTGCGCGGTACTTGTTTAACAACGCCATTCCGGTCATCATGCCATCGGTCAACGACGAGAAGACCTCCCGCCTTGTTGGAGCGTTAGCACAGCGACCTGGCAAGGGCAAGTCCAAGGGCAAGACAAAGTCTACCAGAGGAGGACGCCACGGACAGTCTTCCTGTCAGGACTCGGGCGCCTTCCCTACTCAAGACACGCAAGCCAATTTTCGTCCCTACGGCAGAGAAAAATCTCGGGGCGGCCGTGGCAAGAAGTCCTCCGATAGAGGCAGAGGCAAGCCCGATAGATACTGACTGCCACCGATCTCCACTTCACTTCAATCATCCAGTCATCAATTTCATCCTTCCATCTTTTCAACACTTCACTCATCCGGTTGTGGGCGGACGCCTGCAGTTCTTCTGGAGGAATTGGGAGCTCATTACAAAAGACAAGTGGGTCATCAGATCGCTCAGAGAAGGCGTTTTCTTCACCTTCCTGCAGTACCCCAAACTCATCACCAGGCCCAAATCATCACGCCTCCCAATTCGTCCAGAACATACAAAGACCTTGTTGGAATCCGTAA
>JAVTVY010022640.1:0-97268 GCA_036873755.1 Hanleya hanleyi | reverse complement strand
CCTGGTGGCCATATTGGATTTTCAATTTGAACCGAAAAAGGTATCTTGCACAACTAGATCATAAGGTGAACCTGTGTACCAAATTTGAGAAAGATCTATGCAGTACTTCCCGAGAAATGACGATAAAGTTTCTTGGGGAAATCCAAGATGGCTGCTTGGTGACCAAATTGGATTTTTGAATTGGACCAGGAAAGGCATCTTGCACAACTAGACCCCAAGGCGAACCCGTGTATCAAATTTGAGAAAGATCCATGCAGTAGTTCTTGAGAAATCGTGATAACAAGGTTTCGTGGGGATATCCAAGATGGCCACCTTCTGGCCATATTGGATCTTCGATTGGGACCGAAAAAGGTATCTTGCAAAACTAGACCCTAAGGAGAATCTGTGAACCTAATTTGAGAAAGATCCATGCAGTACTGAGAAATGGCGATAACTAAGTTTCATGTGGAAATCCAAGATGGCTGCCTGGTGGCCATATTGGATTTTCGAATCGGAAGAGAAAGGGTATCTTGCTCAACTAGACCCCATGTGGCACCTGTGTACCAAATTTGAGAAAGATCCATGCAGTAGTTCCTGAGAAATCGCAGGAACAAAGTTTCATGTGGAAATCAAGATGGCTGCCTGGTGGCCATATTGGATTTTCCAATGGAAGAGAAAGGGTATCTTGCACAACTAGACCCCAAGGGGAACCTGTGTACCAAATTTGAGAAAGATCCATGCAGTAGTTCCTGAGAAATCGCGGTAACAAGGTTTCATGGGGAAATCCAAGATGGCTGCCTGGTGGCCATATTGGATTTTCGAATCGGACCAGAAAAGGTTTCTTGCACAACTAGACCCCAAGGGGAACCTGTGTACCAAATTTGGAAAAGATCCATGCAGTAGTTCCGGAGAAATCGCGGTAACAAGGTTTCATGGGGAAATCCAAGATGGCCATATTGGATTTTCGAATCGGACCAGAAAAGGTTTCTTGCACAACTAGACCCCAAGGGGAACCTGTGTACCAAATTTGGAAAAGATCCATGCAGTAGTTCCGGAGAAATCGCGGTAACAAGGTTTCATGGGGAAATCCAAGATGGCCGCCTGGTGGCCATATTGGGTTTTCGAATCGGAAGAGAAAGGGTATCTTGCTCAACTAGACCCCATGTGGCACCTGTGTACCAAATTTGAGAAAGATCCATGCCGTAGTTCCTGAGAAATCGCGGTAACAATGTTTCATGGGGAAATCCAAGATGGTTGCCTGGTTGGATTTTCGAATCGGACCAGAAAAGGTTTCTTGCACAACTAGACCCTGAGGGGAACCTGTGTACCAAATTTGAAAAAGATCCATGCAGTAGTTCCTGAGAAATCGCGGTAACAAGCTTTTATGGGAAAATCCAAGATGGCTGCCTGGTGGCCATATTGGATTTTTGAATCGGACCAGAAAAGGATTCTTGCCCAAGTAGACCACAAGGGGAACCTGTTTACCAGATTTGAAAAAGATCCATTCAGTACTTCCTGAGGAATCGCAGTAACAAGTTTTCATGGGGAAATCCAAGATGGCTGCCTGGTGGCCATATTGGATTTTCGAATCGGACCAGAAAACGTTTCTTGCACAACTAGACCCCGAGGGGAACCTGTGTACCAAATTTGAAAAAGATCCGTGCAGTAGTTTCTGAGAAATCGCGGTAACAAGCTTTTATGAGGAAATCCAAGATGGCTGCCTGGTGGCCATATTGGATTTTCGAATCGGATCAGAAAAGGTTTCTTGCACAACTAGACCCCAAGGGGAACCTGTGTACCAATTTGAGAAAGATCCATGCAGTAGGTTCCTGAGAAATCGCGGTAACAAGGTTTCATGGGGAAATCCAAGATGGCTGCCTGGTGGCCATATTGGATTTTCGAATCGGACCAGAAAAGGTTTGTTGCACAACTAGACCCCAAGGGGAACCTGTGTACCAAATTTAGAAAAGATCCATGCAGTAGTTCCGGAGAAATCGCGGTAACAAGGTTTCATGGGGAAATCCAAGATGGCTGCCTGGTGGCCATATTGGATTTTCGAATCGGACCAGAAAAGGTTTCTTGCACAACGATACCCCGAGGGGAACCTGTGTACCAAATTTGAAAAAGATCCATGCAGTAGGTTCCTGAGAAATCGCGGTAACAAGGTTTCATGGGGAAATCCAAGATGGCTGCCTGGTGGCCGTATTGGATTTTCGAATCGGACCAGAAAAGATTTCTTGCACAACTAGACCCCAAGGGGAACCTGTGTACCAAATTTAGAAAAGATCCATGCCGTAGTTCCTGAGAAATCGCGGTAACAAGGTTTCATAGGGAAATCCAAGATGGCCGCCTGGTGGCCATATTGGATTTTCGAATCGGAAGAGAAAGGGTATCTTGCTCAACTAGACCCCATGTGGCACCTGTGTACCAAATTTGAGAAAGATCCATGCAGTAGTTCTGAGAAATCGCGGTAACTCCAATGTTTCATGGGGAAATCCAAGATGGCTGCCTGGTGGCCACTGTTAGCCGGATTTTCGAATCAGACCGAAAAGGTTTCTTGCACAACTAGACCTGAGGGGAACCTGTGTACCAAATTTGGAAAAGATCCATGCAGTAGTTCCTGAGAAATCGCGGTAACAAGCTTTTATGGGAAAATCCAAGATGGCTGCCTGGTGGCCATATTGGATTTTCGAATCGGACCAGAACAGGTTTCTTGCACAAGTAGACCCCAAGGGGAACCTGTTTACCAGATTTGAAAAAGATCCATTCAGTAGTTCCTGAGGAATCGCGGTAACAAGTTTTTATGGGGAAATCCAAGATGGCTGCCTGGTGGCCATATTGGATTTTCGACTCGGACCAGAAAAGGTTTCTTGCACAACTAGACCCCGAGGGGAACCTGTGTACCAAATTTGAAAAAGATCCGTGCAGTAGTTCCTGAGAAATCGCGGTAACAAGCTTTTATGGGGAAATCCAAGATGGCTGCCTGGTGGCCATATTGGATTTTCGAATCGGATCAGAAAAGGTTTCTTGCACAACTAGACACCAAGGGGAACCTGTGTACCAAATTTGAGAAAGATCCATGCAGTAGTTCGTGAGAAAACGCGGTAACAAGGTTTCATGGGGAAATCCAAGATGGCTGCCTGGTGGCCATATTGGATTTTCGAATCGGACCAGAAAAGGTTTCTTGCATAACTAGACCCCAAGGGGAACCTGTGTACCAAATTTAGAAAAGATCCATGCAGTAGTTCCGGAGAAATCGCGGTAACAAGGTTTCATGGGGAAATCCAAGATGGCTGCCTGGTGGCCATATTGGATTTTCGAATCGGACCAGAAAAGGTTTCTTGCACAACTAGACCCCAAGGGGAACCTGTTTACCAAATTTGGAAAAGATCCATGCAGTAGTTCCTGAGAAATCGCGGTAACAAGGTTTCATCGGGAAATCCAAGATGGCTGCCTGGTGGCCATATTGGATTTTCGAATCGGACCAGAAAAGGTTTCTTGCACAACTAGACCCCAAGGGGAACCTGTGTACCAAATTTGAAAAAGATCCATGCAGTAGTTCCTGAGAAATCGCGGTAACAAGAATTGTTTACGGACGGACTGACGGACTGACTGACTGACTGACGGACTGACGGACGGACTGACTGACTGACTGACGGACGACGGACCACGGACGAAAAGTGATTTGAACAGCCCACCATCTGATGATGGTGGGCTAAAAATAAAAGCTTATACCAATGAAGGGTAATTATGGTGAAACCAGCCATTGTTCTCAAGAAATTAATTAGCGATTTTGATCACCTGTCATGCCTGTTGTGAACAACAATGCCTTGTGCAGCATGTGAAAATTACAAATGCTAGATCTCATCATACGGCTTGTATTTGTAATGAGTACAGCTATCAGGATTCTTTTGACAGCCTTATTGTGTCGATTAAGCAATGGAAAATCAATTTCGGTCAGGGAAGAGAGTGGAGTAAGCCATAAATGAGAAACTCCAACTTTCATTTTCTGCCTTGAAACTCCCCACAGTGCATGCTCTGTTCACAGGCTCACTCCACTATAATCCTGCCCCCAATAGCAGAAAATTACCTTTACAACGTGACTATAACATGTAGACGAAAAACCCACACCCACACAGTTCAGTTTGAATCTGACCGAACTCATTCAGTTTTGCACACGAGCAAATTCCTTTTCATATGCTCTGCCCATATAAATGAAGATAATTATCTCTATATCATTCTTTTTAACACTAGGTCAACAGAGGTATAATTCAGAATTCTAAAGTAATCTGAATATTCGACAAACATCACTTTTATTATACAGAGATTGAAGTGGATCTTTGTAAAAAATCTGGAAAAATACTATCCTAGCACTTTAGGCCAGGGCTGGAAGCTCTTGGGTCTTAGATGGCTGGAGAAGCATTCTAAGCGATTTCTGGGAAATAAAACTGCAGATTGTCATCTAAATTCAAGGCATTATTTTATATTGATTTTTTCTTTGTAATCAAATATTTTCAGTACATAATTCAAATACTGGACAAAAAGTTCCATCCATCAAAGCTAGCATGATGTAGAGGCCACACTTACTGGAAGCAAATGAATTTGGCTCTGTGCACTCAACATCAGGCTGTGGGGAAGCGAACAGACAGGGTGAAGTCCCATTAGATTTGAGAAGTTTTCGAGTTTTTAGGTTTTTGCATGTTTAGAATGATTTTTCATGTCACTCTTCCAGTGGTCACGTATATTTTTCCTTCAGCCGCGACCATTAAAATTTGTTTTTAACTCCAGTTTCAAAGTCCTTGAGGTCAGTCGTCATGTCAACAATTTTCACATAGTCGACTTTAAATTATAAATACGTCTAACATTGTCAACAGTGAGTATAACGAAATTCGCTATGAAAGTTGGCGCCAACGAACATGAGGTAACATACTGCTTTCCGTTACATTCACGGGACAAGAAGGACATGCCCTCAGCTACTGTAGACAGAGCGACAGGCAATCAGCAGCATTCTCTGACCTACTTAACAGTGAAGCTGCATACAAGCGGAGTCCAGTTTGGGAAACACCACTCTGCGGGGAGATCGCACTGTGCTGGAAATAATATAACGCCGATCACTCAGGAACTGGTTATTTCAAACCTATTAAAACCCCCGGAGGTACATAACTCGAATTTTAATCGCATAATTTATATTTTTGGGGGATTCTCCAACCCAAGCTAAAAGATTTTTTGTCTGTTAGAATGATTTAACGGAGGTTCATTATCGACGAAAATAGCAACAACAACAACATGGTCGGGTGAGACAGAAAGTCGGAAAATCCGGGAATTTTTGGGGGATTCTAAAATATCCGGAAATCCGGATATATCCAGAAGACTTCAATCTCTGATTATATATAATGTCACTTCCGCGGTGCGCTGGTAGGGCAGGAATCATGTCCGAAAATCTGACTGGTGGCTGAGGTATTATTATGCCCCAGTGAGGTTGAATGAGGTCATGCTGTCCATTAGGGGGTCGAGTAAGAATTTCTGAGACATGGCTGCAGTAGTGTAACCGAGAATTCAAGATCGATGATGGTGCTGTAACTTTCAACCAGTTTCACTGTTGGGCACCTGTGTAGGTCAGTCAATTTGCACAAAGCTGGCTTCAGCCGTCTTGCCAGCATCATCACAATGTTAACTCTATGCCCCATGGAGGCTTACTACCATTGCCCCATGGTGATGCCATTTGACACCCCTTCCTAGTCCATGATGACGCCATTTGACGCCTTATGTAATAAATTAATTAATTAACCTCATTCAATAATATTTTATTTCAGAAAATATTAAACATGCTAAATTATTAGTCACTGTAAAAGTAATAAAAAAAATTAATAAACCTTTGACCCCAGCCCTCCAATAGATTTTTACCTGACAATTTACAGGTGATCACTGAAAAGGTCTAGGGGCAGCCTAGAAAAGCCTGTATGGTTTAGAAAGGGGCGTCAAATGGCGTCATCATGGGGCAACCTCGAATAATCGAATGTCATTTTACTATATTTTTCGAATATTTGGGATTTTAACGTACTGTCAATGTATTCAACTATTCGTTTCAGCTCTAATATAGATTTCATAACTTGCACAGTTGTAATTCTGAAATGGTGTAATTGCTAACATCAGATATATTAAATTTGAAAAATTGTATATTTTTTGTTATATAACCAATAAAAGTAAGGGCGAGTGAGTGAATATAATTTAACTTCGCTTTCAACACTATTTCAGTCATATCACGACATTTGGTTCCTAATCCTTTTCACACCCAGAAACCACACGGGTAGGGCCCTATTAATTTTAAAATGCGTGACCTATTCTTTTTTCACACCCCAGTTAATCGCCTCTTACAACAAGCTCTCTGAGGGGCTGAGTCCTATTCTTACCACGACCTGGAGTGTGGACAGCAACACCCCAGATCAATCTCCATGGGACCCAATCAAAGTAATTGGTCAATTCCACGTAAATTTGCCATTCAACCTAAATTTTAATAGTACACAGTTGATGAAATGCTATATATCTTCTTGACGTAGATGATCTAGACTTTCCAAAATGATTAAAGAAATGTCAAATTAATTCATGTAACAAGTTCAGTAGCGGCCCCTATCAGCTTTGAAAATTAAAACCATTTATTTAGGAATTTCATCATATTAAATTGGAGTTTATGATAAAATAAAAGCTTCACTAACTTGGCAGATATGTCTTGCTATATTTTGAGGAACATTAGCTCAACCGTTAAATATTTGGCAAGAGTGAAGCCATATCTGGCTTCTTTACTTGCAGCATGCTTGTTAAAAGGAACCCAGAACGTGATGTAGTGCATGTCACATTTTCAATACAATCCATTACATGTAGTTGGACAAACCAATTTGTTTTTTATTTATAAGCCACTGAAGGTGAATCATAATTAAGTAACCAGATTTCAATACTGCCAAATTAAGTGGGTTAAAGAGTGTGACGGGCGCTATGCAACAGCGGTTTGTGCTACACCCATTTAAACTGAATAAAAATAGAATTTGAAGCAATAAGACACTTAATCTTATGGAAAAGACATGAAGGCCAGTCTGATGAACAATATTTCCTATACTAAAGACAGAGTGAGTGAGTGAATAGGATTTAACCTTGCTTTCAACATTATTTCAGACATATCGTGATGAACCAACTAATCACCACCCAGACAAGTGGTATTCCTGCTACTTCAAAAAAGTAATCATTGAAGCAACATGGAACCAGACACCCTCCATCCATCCTATAAAACACCAAGATGCTCAAATGTGTGACACATAAAGGCCATTTTCATGAAAATGTAAATAACGGTAAAGACAATTACTTTAACATTTTGTTCATTTTACATTTTTCAGCCAGAGATTTGCTGGAAATGCCAGATGATTAAACATTTTATAATTTTTCTCTATTGTAAAATGTCTATTTTGGCAAAGATAACTGCTTTAAAAGATTAAATCTTCAAACCGGAAAATGAATTTGTCTTCACTGTTACCGTTGTAAATGCAGTTTAAAAGTTAACAACTTTTAAACAGCACAGTATTTAATGAAAAGAATCTTTCTGTTGGATACCATTATGTAAAATATATGAGAATATAAAGTGCTGTTCATTTCACATATCTTGATATGTGAAAAATATTACAAAAAGACTGGATTTATTCAACTGTCTTTACCATTACCAGAAACAATTTTGGGAGAAATTTAGCACAAGGATTGTCATATAGAGGGCATCACTGTAATTGTCAAATGTAACAGGGTGTGGGCAGTCATTTTCCGTGCAGCCTTGTGGCACGGAGCACATGTTTTTTATAAATTTGAAAAAATAAGTGTGTGTCGCACTTATTGTCTGTCTTTACCGTTACTGACTTACATCAAGATTCACTTAAGTTATTTATGATTGTTACCAAACAAAGCACAAGAAATCTGAGAGTGTATATCAAGAAAAATTCATCATGAAAGACACACTAATCCAGTTCAGCCGGCCTCATGCCAACATAATCTGTCTTTACCATTCCTCAAACTTGTCTTTACCATTATAAATGCTATAACGGTAAAGACAAAAATATAACGGTAAAGACAAACAAAATTCTTGGCCAATTAACACAGTTATTTAGAAAATTGTAGTGACATTCTGATTATAAATTTTGTTGGAACTTGAAAAACACCAAAAGAGTGTTAGCAAAAGGCAGCTTGACTTTCATTAAGAAACTAAAACTAACTGGTTAGTTAAAAGAAAATGGTCTTGAATTCAATGTCTTTACAGTTACAAATTTGTCTTTTCTGTTACCACCTGAAAATAACATGGGCTAGAATGGGAAAAAAAATTCTAGCCATCTTCGGGGGCTAAGTACAGTGACTCTAGCTTGGCTGATAGGAAAACAGTCTTTGTGGCCTAAAAGTTCTTGAATAATTCCATTTTGGTAGCCAAACTGCACAAATTGAATTTTAGACTTGTCTTTACCATTACTTGTACATTTTCATGAAAATGGCCTATTTGCATGACGGATTAGTTCTCAATTTAATCATGTCATTGTGGTGTACACCTACAGGAAAATATCATAACAGATGGCTTATGAGAGACTTTTTGTTCATTTAAACTAACACCATTTGCTCAAAAAGCTTTAGTAGTTGGGAAGGTGTAGTGGCAGCCATGTAATGTGTAGCACCCGTCACAGTTGAACATAATGTTACATGAAGAATAGTTTTTGCCGGTGGACATACAATTTTTCAGTTATACTATCTAAATTCACTCTCCCATCATGTGATATGGAAAGAAAATCTTGAAATGCTGTCAGTTCAGAGGGATTTCCAGGAGAGGCCAATGACTGTAACAATGAATGGTTTTCCCTGTAACGCCCGTCACAATATGCAAATGACCTCTGATTCTTATTGGCCAAAAGATTTCTTCAGAAACTGGATATATTTTGGAAGAAAGAGGTCTCTTGCACAAATTAAGTTTGGTTGTAAAGATGTAACTATAGTTCCCTATGTTTTCTAGAGGATTGAATTTTGAAATGTAGCAGAGCAGATGCCTTTCGATAGTGCTGCCTCATCGAAGCATTATGTTGTAGGCAGATACGCTGCCCCATCCAGTCACATTATCCTGACACTGAACCAATCAGGCCTTGATCTATCCTCTAACTGCTGAGTGGCAGCCCCAAGCAAAGAAGGAAAAGTTCCATTTATTAGTCTTTGGAAGGACTGTGCCCGGGATCAAAGCCACGACCTAGACCATTATTGAGGCTCTAACCACAATATGACCATAGCAGTGCCGTCTGATAAGAGGGGTACCATAGCTATATCTGGGATACAATCATCTGCCATAAATACTCATAGCAATAATGCAAATGTATATTACTTACATGAAGGAACAGAAATGGACTGTAGCTTATTCAACAGTGCATGGAGCCTACAATGAAGCAAAACAGAGCAATCAGTACATGTAGAAAAGTATACCACACAAACAACAACAAATGTACTGTCATTCAGGTCTGCCTTGCAAAACACATTTATACAAAAGCAAAACTATGTTGATACCACAGGTGAATCCAGCGAAAATTCATAGGGGGGTCCAGGGGTCACCTAGTCCCCGGAATCTCTGGGGTCCTAGATAGCCAGAGATGCATTTTAAGCGTTTTCCCGTAAATAAATCTGAACATAATGTATGCAGACTTACAGTTCTATTTTCACGTTTGTTTCACATTTGTAACCACGCATCGATATTGAAATAAGCACACCTCATGACTGAATCCATTTGACTTTCTGGTAATATTTAACACATATTTAAAACGATGACCTTTACATCAGGAAACATTAGAAGCCAATACACATGTATATGATTCAATTACTCAAAGCTAATGTAAGAAAATCCTCACAGCCCAACAGATGAAGGCCAGGGGCTGCCTAGGCCCCGTAAACTCCGAGGTCCTAGATCGCTGGAGATTCATTCTACGTGTTTTCTCAGAAATAAATCTGAACATAACATATGTAGATTAATGCTTCTATTTTCACTTTTGTTTCAAATAAGCACGCATCGATATTTAAAATATCACACCTTATGCCGGACTCCATTTGACTTTCTGGTTAAACACATACAAAACAGGTCTATAACACACCATGACATGTGGTGCACTCATGGCGATAATGTCTGATTTTAGCTACACATTAAAACTCCAACTGAAATAGTATGCTCACAAACTACATGACTAGATGATGGTCTGTTTAATAAACCTATGGATATACTCGAATCACATATCCACATTCGTTTATTTTACATATCAGTTAAGACATTATTTCCATGTGGAATTCCAAGGTTCGCTGATCCCTCAATAAAAAAAATTTTTTTTTGCAGGTTCCATGGGGAGATCCAGGTTTCCTGTGATTAGACTAAGTGAACATGGTGCTAGTCGTGTCAACTTTGCAGATAGCCTAAAATCAATGTGCCATGGTCATAATGTTTGAGGATGTCACTTTATGGCAATGCAGCAATATCAACCGACATTTTATCAAATACATCTGTGATAGTACAGCAGGAAAGTGACTCCGAAAATATTAGTGAAAATCATTTTATAGATCAATATTTCGACATATATTTATTCAAGTCATCATCAGGAACGACTATTCCTGATGATGACATGAATAAATATATGTTCAAATATTGATCTATAAAATGATTTTCGCTAATATTTTCGGAGTCACTTTCCTCCATCTGTGATAGTGATCATGGTGATATGGGATTAACGTTATGAAGTACATTGATAACAAGTTGATTACCATGTTGTGAATGTGTCTGTATTTGTTCCCAAGAAGAGGTTGAGGTCATCTGTCATCTGAGACTGTGACTTCTTGTTAGCCACCATCACCATGATGTAATCTGGAAGTTCTTCATCTACAACAATACATCAGTTATAGTTTCAATCAGGCATACATGTAAGCAAAACTACCCATTACCCACTCTCAGAGATTCAAGGAGAGTGATCACTCGCGCACTCCATCACTCACTCAACTTCTTCTCCAGGAGAGCTTTTTATCACTCTCCTGGAAACTGGAAATGCAATTGGAGAGAGTAACCACTCACACAAAACATATTAATACCGTCTAATTATTCAGACAGCAAAACCTAACTTCAGGCATCTGCGGAGAGAAATTCTGCTAACATTCTACAAATTTCACAGGCTATCTTTGTCAGTTCTTGGGATAAATAACACATCCATGCCACAATATTTAGCCTCAGTTGACATAAACATGGTTTTTTTACTGCTTCTAAGCCTAAAAAGGCTCTTTGAAAAATTAGAATAGGGTACAGCAGAGTGATATACAGTTTATAGTCATATCTCTCATATCATTTAATTACATGTACGGTAATTTGACATAGAACTAGGGGGCTTTTATACGGTACCATGTATACTCTGAGGTCCAGAAGACTGCTGGCAGATTTAAATGTACGAACATCATTAACTGATTCTCATTCAAACAAGCTCCAATCTTTTCATGCCTTATCAGGGATTTGAAATTTAAACCTGTTTACCGGTCACTGACAGGTAGTTTTAGCAAGTGACAGGCATGAAATGTTTTTTACCAGTCACAGGTTACAAATTGGCAGATGTTTCATAATGATGCATGCCATACCTCTGATTATAGTTTACTAAATTCATTTCAATTGGACTATCGAACACAGATGCTTTCCACCATCTCTGATTGGAAAGCAGACTTGTTTTGAATATCACATTCCTGAGATATGCCCGAGTAATCTTCAAACACAACATTGAGCGCAACAACAAGTAGGGTCTATACATGCAGTGAGTGCAATAAAACCATCACACCTTCATGTAGGTTTCCTTCAGATGAGGCAATTGTATTTGCTATCGATCACCAGAGACGGCTTTTTTTTAAATATCTGTCCCTGCTTATCCAGAGTGTGAAAAACTCTGCTTGGCTCTGCTGGCTGTTGTACCTAACTAACCAGTTAACTTGCTACATGTACAGGGTGTTTTCAGGAACAATCTAAACTGTTGTAATATAGCAATAGCATTGGACTGGACAAACATATCACAGTAGTCACCAAGGAAGTGACATGTGCCACTTACTATCACTATTTCAACAGCTACAGCCCTTGCGAGACTGAACACCAAATCTTGCAAATGCAAGGTTTGATAACTCTTGCCTCTTTCAAGGGAGACAACTTTGCTGAATTAATGTGGAAAAAAAAAGTGTCAACACACTTGCACCAGAATGTGCAGAAAAAAAGCTTTTGTTTGGCCTAAAGCACAATCATGAAGGGTATAGGCAGAGTAAATTTGAGCTTTACCGATTCTCAACAAGCTCAGATCTGTTTCTACAACAGCTACATGTTCACACTGATTTCTATCCATTTATTTTTTCTTAAACCAAATTGTATGTACTTTGGTTTACGTATATCGGAAAATATAAATGAACGGTTTATTTATTTTGAAATTTCTGCATATCCCACCTGCGCCAGGGGATGTTTCAAATACTCACCAACATATGCTCCCAATTCCATCAGTTTGGCTTTTATCGCAGACTGCAAGGACAATAAAATACAAAATTTAAAACAAAGGTTGTGTTAGAAAAATGTCTCCCTCCATGATGAAGGCTATGACCGAGTTGAATTTGAGTACCGTACATAAATAGTAAATATAAAACTTTGCTACAACTCTATTGTAAGCCAGCAAGTTGCTTTAAAATATTTAGCCTACAGTGAGAAATCCCAGTAAACAATGGTAAAAACAGATTAGGACTATTGCTTAAGATAAAAAATATGCGAATAATTCCCATTCTAATTGCCCTTCTTGCCAATTCCATCCTTGGAGATCAAAGGCAGCCATTTGTTGATCTGCTTTTGATTAAAGGTCAACCCAAACGCTCTGAGGTCAAAAATATAAAAAAATAGTCCTTTCGATTCTGAAAATAATGATATTTTTTTCATAATTTTGTGCAGTCTGGTTGGCGAGATATTGCCGTTTGAAAGGTGAAAATCGCTCTCCTGTCAATTCCAGCTGTGACGTCACGGAGGGAAGCCGTCTTGTATTCTCTATGTTAAAGCCGTATACCACAGTCGTATGTAGCTGCTGATTTCTGGAGATTTTCGGAGTATCGGGGCATCATTTTTTAAATATGCCGCGACGTTGTGTAGTGGGAGGTTGCAGTTTTACTACAGATGACGGTGTTAGTATTCATTTGTGGCCCAAAGACGAGAAAATCGCTGCAAATTGGACGAAATTTGTACGCAACACGAGAGTGTGGAAAGAGGGCCCGGGCCAGTACTCGTATAATTTGCTCGGCACATTTTGACAGAAAGACATCATTCGAGGACATCTACAGCGTAGCAGTTGAATTCGGGTACAAACCAAAACTAAAGAGAACAGCTATTCCAACTATCAAACGTAAGAACAATCAGAATGTGACGGCAAAGAAATCGGACAAGGAGAATCTATCACGGACATCGGCTGAACGAACCTAGCCTGCAAGCGAGGCCTCGGGCAGGGGGACGGCTGTACATGCCCTGCTCGCTCTCACGTGGCATTTGTTGCTTGAGCACCTACAGGTTAGACTGGATGAGTCTCTATTTCATATATACACGTTTAACCATTTGTTCCAATGTGTCTTAATGTCTGTATTTGTATGTTCAATTTTATTCATTCTATGTATGCGTTTTTAGCCAAATGTTGGCACAAACTTCACGCAAATAAATTATCTAAATTATATACTATTTAATAATAATAATAAAATGATCTTTCATAAATAAATATACGTTTGATAAGTAAATAAATAAAAAACACCAATTGGAGTGAATGGCTGTAGATACAGAAGTGATAATTATACTTTCATAATCCCTTGACATTTGAGATTGTGGGAATATCATTCGATTTCAATTTAATTGAGGTAATTTGTCGAAAATTGAGCAAATGTGAATGCCGATCCACTCACCACGGCTTACTTTTCGCCATGAATGTCCAAAGTTTTTTTATCAAACTATATAATTCTGAAATTGGTATTTCATGGGGATTATGGGAAAACAAACAAAATTCAAGTCGGACGTATATCAGTAGAGTTATCAACAGTTTACTGTCCATACTGCCGAATCCCGGAGTTTATCCCTTCGAAAAGGCTGCCTCGGTCAGTAACAACAATAACAACACAGATGTGCTCGTTCGTTACATCACAGAATCGTTCTACATTCAATACAGTTTGAAATATATGGACATTTGGTCTTATAGATGACGATAATAAGGTTTCCAGTCAAGTTGCATACCAATCTGTATTCAACAAACGACCTCTCCGAATCCTGTCGTCGTCGAGTTCCACGTTGTCAGAGTGATTGTCACTGTCAGAATCGGAGCCGTACGGCTCAAATTGATAGGGCTGAATTCCGCCGTTGGTCTGCAAACAACTGTTAATTTGCCCGTCATCATCCTCCTCTATGTCTATTTCATCTTCTTGGCGAAAAATATTTCCATCTAAGCAGCTGATATCGCTCGAATCGACATCTGAACCGGAGCTCTGACTGCACTCGCTTTCCATGTTATCCGCTGTTTTTTCTCAGGCAACTTCCCTGCGTGACGTCATCAACCCAGCTGTGAAAGTGTGGAAAAGCCCACTTTGCTCCCATATTACGTGTGTTTCTGATCAGATTAGAATTTTTTCAATATTTTTTTCATACAAAGTGAAGTATGAACTATGATTTTTAAGGATTTTTAGACCAAAAAAAATTCCGTTTGGGTTGACCTTTAACGTTTCATATTGAGCCAATAAATAGAAGGGATCCGACAAGAGGTGGTTTTTAGACATGTTTGACTGGAGCAAAGGCCTTCAGGAATTGGTGGAGATGAAGGGATTATATTAGGTTGTGGGGTATGAAAATATGGGGTATTTATCTGCCCAACTGACCTCCATACTTTATACAGCCGAGACTGAAGGTACAAAAGTAACGAAGATTTGACCCCTCAGCCTTAAAAACAAAACAAAAAACATTTGGTAATTCCCCTAATAATTCAATCACAGGAAGTTCACCTTTCAACTCTGTTATTCAGACAAAGAGAAAAAGCAACATTCCCAATCTTCATTCAAATTGAAGAAAAGTCATATAATGACAAAATGTGACACTTTGTAGCTGATGCCATGAAGAATATTGCCAGATATATGCCATATTAGCTGCACTTCCGGTGATCAAATTATTAGGGGAATTACCGTATGTTTCTATTTGGTAACTTAAAAATGAAATATAAGGATTTTGAACACTGGGGATCCCGCTTTACAGAGGTATTTACAGTATTTTTATCTCCCTAAGTGACTGGGTCAACTGAGTGGATTCCATTTTTTTACTCCTGTAATCCTGAATTTAGATAGCTTGATGCCCAAGTGTTCTAAAGATGGCCACCAATTTTGTTTCTGCTATAGAAGATGAATTTCACTGTGCTATGCTGGATGAATAAAGTTCATTTAATTGTTTGTTGTTGTTTTTTTTCATATATGAAAATGAAAGGAGCTGGATACAGAAATAAATGCACAGGGAAGTTGACGAGCGCAAAACAGTCGGTCATATTCGGGGAGCAGGGGTCCCCCAGAATACATTCCATTGGACAGGATCTGGTAAAGTTCGACACATATCTACTCTGAAAATATATTCCATGCAGTATGCGAACGCATGAAAGTAGTAATGAATGCGGACTTCTCGGGAAAGAGTGCGACTGTGAGAGTGTTGAAAATTGGGGTTTACATAACCCAGCACTGGAACCTGTCCAGCTAGTTCAACAAGCTAAACCCTACTGACAATTAATTTTGTGATATTGACAACGTAGGGTTTAGCCGTTGAACCGAGAATTCCTATCGCAAAATTTCAGCCTTCCAACCTGGATAACATCGGGTGGATTTGCACCTATAAAACTCAATAATACCTACCGCTTTGCATATTTACCTGGCCATTTATTTCCTAGGTCCAGCTTCTTTCATTTTCATAAGCGACAAAAGGGAAAAAAATTATCGAACTTGATCTTTCAAAAACTAAATCGGTAGCCATCTTGAAAATATTGCTGTGGTGGCACGAGACTGATTATAAATTTCGGGATTGTGGACAGGAAAGTCAGAAACGGCTCTTTCATAAGGCTTCCACATTATCTGCATTTGAATGTAAAATTGTAACTATCGGTATCACGCATGATAGAAGACACATACCGAAAAAGGTAATTTACAGGATTTTTCATCTCCCCAAATGACTAGGTCGACTGAGAGGATTCAGTTTTTCGACTCTTGTAATCCAGAATTTAGATAACATCTCACATAAGAATCAGAATCATATGCGAGTGCTCTATAGATGGTCAACGAATTTAGTTTTTGAAAGATCAACCATAATATTTTTTTTTCTTTTGCCATTTATGGAAATGAAAAGCTGGACAGAGGAAATAAATGGCCAGGGAAGTAGGCAAATATGTATTCATCTAAACGAGTGAAAAGCGGTTGGTATGGCCACTGTTAGTTGATTGTTCATTTCTCATGACCTTGAATTTCAAAATACAAATGCTAAATGCTATAATTATTAATTATTAATTAATATGAAAGCAGAAAATCTGAACTTTTCAAATCAAGTTTATTGCAAAATACCATGTACATACGCCATATGAATCATTCCATATACATGGATGGAACATAAAACAGGATTACCAGGGCTTATCTTTGAGAACAATTTATATTCATTATATTTCTGAAATATTCTAGCTCACGTGTATGTATGAATGTATACACGTGTTGTCGGAAGGATTTTATTTTTCACTGCCCACCTGTAAACTCTTTCTTGAGTTTCAAAATGTTTTTATTTCCCCATGTAGTAAGACAGAATGACAGATAATTCATTAATTAATTTTGATAATTGCTATAGGCAAATGATAAATAATTACTCTCAATGGTCAAATGATAAATAATTAAATCTAGTACCAAAAAAAAAACATAAAAAAAACACAATCTAGCTTTCCCCAGTAGCCTAGCATTCATTTTCATTTCCAATTTGTTTTTGGAAATCTCACATTTAAACCTGTGCTTCTGTCATCGCGCCTAATAAATGTAAGTTATTAACATTTTATGTTAACGGGATATATCTGTGAACGTATGGTACGGTGATTGAGAAGCATGCTGCTTGAGACAAACAACCTCATGTTGTCTGGTTACAGTGAGGCTATTTGTTTTTTAATAAAAACATTCTCCAGATCAGCTTCAAGTTTGTAATGTTTGTAAAATAAACTAAAAGATATGGTAACATTGGAATTTTTGGGCAGTGGACAAAGAATGGACTTTGTTTCAGTAGACCGTAGCACATTTTCCTTCGTCAGCTTTTCTGTCACAATGTGTCAAGTTTGACAGGCATCTGTTGATAACCTCATTTGTCTAGCATGTGATCGTGGGTTCCCGACCTGCTGACCTTTCACGGTTGATCTGAAGAATATCTGTGACTTGAAATATACCTCGGCGACTGCCGATCTCCAATGGTCTCTCTATCAGTATAAGCAGATATGGAGTGTTGAAACTTAATCGAACGTCGACGCTGGCCAACGCATGACAAGCTCTGAAGCATGGCATGCTTTCAGCAAAAAGTGTTGACATCGCTTCACAACAAGTTTTTCTTGCTTCGTGCGGTAGTAAAGCCTTTGAATCTCTGCAATGTTTTACCTGTCAAGCGTCAGATAGAATTTTTTCATGTCACTGGCAAATTCTACGTGTCTGCGGCAGGTGGACAAGTGAACATTTCGCGCCCTGGACGCCAATAATTGAAACTGATGCGTAATTATTTGGCCACAAAAACAGCATGCGGTCATGAGAAACGAACTATCAACCAACAGAGGCCTATTATTGATTTTTATGAATGCAAATCCACCCAATTTTACCGAAGTCAGGAGGCCAAAATTTTGCGATAGAAATTTTCGGTTCAATGGCTAAATCCTAGTTGTCAATGTCACAAAATTAAATGTCAGTAGGGTTTAGCTTGTTAACTACTGTCCAGCGAGAGCGGAACGAGATTTGTAACTCTTGCTCCTCGAATTGACTTTTTGCCCCTTTTTGAAGCAGAAATCAGCTCACCGAAATTTTGCAATAGGAATTTTCGGTTCGACGGTTAAATTCTACTGTGTCAATACCACAGAATTAAATGTCGGTACGGTTTAGCTTGTTGAACTAGGTGAAGGTAGCTAAATAATATATAGCCCTCAAGAGTATGAGGGCTATACGTCGGCCCCAGTCACCTCCAGCGAGGGTTTTAGATAATTTTATTACGCTCTGAACCTGCCGAACTATTTCAAAATCTTGCACACTATTGTGAAATTATATCGCCGTCTGAATTTCCCAGACGACTTCCACTTTAAACGCGGTTAACCGTATAGAGTGACGTCACCAACATGGCGCGCAGAGAGCTAGAAGTTTCCGACTGGAAAATTCAGACGGCGATATATTCGTTACTATTTCACAATAGTGTGCAAATTAAATGTCGGTACGGCACAGAGGTGATTCGTAATAAAATTATCTAAAACCCTCGCTGGAGGTGACTGGGGCCGACGTATAGCCCTCATACTCTTGAGGGCTATATATTATTTAGCTAGGTGAAGGGGGAGCAAGTCATATTTGTGATAAACTGATATGATTAGCATAGTAACGAAAATTGGACACTTCATAAGTTCATAATGCCAAAACCCGCCAATGAAACCGCCAAGTAAATCGAATTTGGATAACAAACCAAAATATTATACCCTTATTTTGTGACTAATTTCTGTCCCAGTTTCCATTTTCAGTGTAAAATGTCTGCTTCTGTTCTAACTTCTGATGAATCGAGAACTTGCAAATCGCCGGTGCGTTTTCCGTCGTCTGTCAATGCGCGCCACCTATCAAGGGAGATAATCAATTATTACTATATTTTAAGGCGCCTGAAAATCATCTTATGACTTTGGCCTATAGTATTGGACCCTTATATCTTGATTTAACAGAGAGTGCTATAGTCTACTTGTGGCTTGTCGCCCAGGTTTCTCTGAATCTAAAAGATTTATTTTGCTGAACACGAATAATCAAACTTCCCAATATATTTTTTGAAAATATAATCTTGGTTTTCAAGTTCAAAGTTTATTGCACGAAAGTGCAAATAGAATTTCCCATATCGAAAATTGTCACTGAATTTCCCATATCGGAAATGAAAGCTCTGGAAGCTTTACTTAACTAGAATTGCAATTTCCGATATCGGAAATTTTCGAATAAAAAGCACTTTGGCTTGCCATACAAAACACGGAAAGACGACGCGAAAACGCGAAAACTTTTTCGCGTTTTCGTGATTTCGCTGGTAAATCATTTTATTAAGTACACATTTTCTCAAAACCAGAATGACTTTATGGCTTGTACTGATAAAATTGTGACTCTGAACTGTTATTTTTGCCATTGTATGTAGTTCTTGCCAAATGCATATGTTTGTTACATTCGTTTTTGGCCGAAGGGTATTGTCGTCGTCATGTACGTCCGTCCGCCTGCCCGTCATACCGTCCGTCCATCCGTCTGTCCGTCACACCTTTCTTGTTACCAAGATATCTTTAGAACGACTAACCCTAGGCACACCAAACTTGCACTGCACATCCATATGCTCATGACCCAGAACCCTATTGAATCTGGACCCGACTGGTTGGAAACTTTGGCGGCCATATTCAATTTATGCGAAACCATTAATCTTGTGTATCTCAGGTACCATTTCACTGTTCAGTGTGAAACTTGGTACAGATCATCGATGCATCAAGAAACTTCAAAGGAATGACCAAACCACTTTTCCTGGTTCGATGGAAACCTTGGCGGCCATCTTTAATTTATGCAAAATATTTAATGATATATATCTCTGATACCATTCGAGTGTTCGATACGAAACTTGGTATACAGCATCGATGTATGAAGAGACCTGCAATGTATAACCACATTAGTTCCTCTGAGTGGCGGGAAGGATGGGCGGCCATCCTTAATTTATGCGAAATCATTAATGATCTCTATCTTTGATACCGTTCAAGTGCTTGATGTAAAATTTTGTATACATCATCGATGCATCAATAGACTTACGATAAATGATGTTCTGGTGTTTCTGATTGGGCGGAAACCTTGGTGGCCATCTTTAATTTATGCAAAATATTTAATGATGTATATCTTTGATACCATTTCAGTGTTCGGCTCCCAGAGCCGAGGGTTTTCAGATGCGCAGCTTCGTATTAAATGGTATGGCTTACAGCAAATTTAATGTTTCTGCCTTGCTGAATTTAGAATTTCCCGAGTTGGGCAGGTTTATAAGTTGAAACAAATAAATCGCAATTAAAACATGTCATATGTGTCCTCTGTCTGTTCCCAGAGTTCAAGGAAGCGAAAAGGAAAGAAAACAGGATAATATATGGCCTACGACAAAATGCGAAAAAGGTCTTTTGGCGTTGTCTAATTTTCTGTGGATTAACTTGAATTTAAAACCAAAATTGGGAAGTTGGATTATTCGTCTTCAGGAAAATAAATCTTTTAGATTCAGAGAAACCAGGGTGACAAGATGATTTTAGGCACCCCAAAATATAGTAATGATCGATTATCTCCCCTGATATGTGGAGCAGTAGTATATAAAGTGCCTCTGGTCTTATTTAAGGGCAGATCGATTATCTCCCTTGATATGTGGAACAGTAGTATATAAAGTGCCTCTGGTCTTATTTAAGGGCAGATAACTATTTTGAACAATTCCTGGTTATCTCCCCTGATTCGCACATTTCTACCCCTAAATAGGACCTCAGAGATGCTATTTAACTACTGATCAAATTGACGTCACGGATGACGTCACATCCGTTCACATGACATCCGGGTCACAGGTCACATCCGGGTCACTTCCAGCGTGACGGCCCAGCAAGAGTTATCTTCCCCTACATTAGACCCCAGTGATTTCCAATGTTAATCTTCGGGGAATGCATGTATGGGATAGGAGTATTGGAGTGGTCTTTTTTTCTGGTGGATTTTACTATGGAATGTGGCACCTTGTTTTCTTTGTCTCGCGATGTAGAACACGATGGGAGGGGTCACGAGGTCATGGGTTGACTTTCGCTGAAAAGTTCAGGCAGGTCTGTGGTGGACATGTTAGGTCCATTCTGGCGCACTGGACAACGTTGGCCCTTGTTTTCTTCCTCTCGAGCTGGATAACACGATGGGAGGGATCTCGGGGCCATGCGTTGAATTTTGTTGAAAAGTGCTGATGGCGTATGCGCAGTAGGCAGGCAGATCGAGGTGGACGTTTTGGAGTCTAGGTGGACCCAGAGTGGTCCGATTGGGTCGTGTGAGGTATCATCGAGAATCTCCGGCTGGATGGGTGTGGGGTGGGAATACCATCTATCTGCGCATGCGCAGTAGAAAGAGGGTATTTGAACGGACGTTTTGGGGTCGCGACGGACCTATAGTGGTCCGATTGGGCTGTGAGAGGTGTCATCGTAAAGCTCTCGTGGGGGACCATCCGACTAGATGGGTATGGCGTGAAACTGACGTAATTCTGCGCATGCGCGGTAGAAAAAAGGCATTGGCAGGGACGCTTTGAGGTCGAGATGGGCCACTATTAGTTCGATTGGGCCATGGGAGGTATCCATGTGAAGCGCTCCTCCAGGCCAATCAAGTCGTGGGTGGGTGTATGTAAAATTAGGATTTGTCTCGGAAATATAAAAAGCGAAACACGGACTTCACACCCCTATGGCAGGGATAGGCGAGCCGCTATACATATATTCATGCGAATTTTCTGATTGGTCGACTGATTGAGTGTGTCTTGTATCAAGTTAGTTTGCTGCCACCAGTGACGTAAAGTGTCACGATCCTCGTAGGAATACCATAGATATGAAAAGAGCCTTCCTATAGACCGAAATCACTAGCCCACCCATATACTGTAGGTCACAGATCGTCTCATAGGCTTCTGGCTCTTCTCTCTCATAGTATCACCATGGTAACGTCTATCTCATTTAGAAGGCGCTCGTTACATGGGTTTGCCTCTATTCACCAAATACTCATGGTAAGTTGAGTTGGTAAGGTGGGTCATTCACTTTTAACCCAGCCAGAGGATACATCAGCAAAGCATTACGGAGAGTCTTAATTTCAAAGGTTACACTTAGTAGATAAATGAAACAACTACTGAAAGATGGAGTCAACACCAAATTTCCAGTTTCAAAGAATAGTAATTATATTCTTATTTACAAAGTGCTTTTATATATACATGTATTTTACAAGATTCATCTTTGTACAAATTCACCGGGTCAATTCACCGAAGCGTAAACCGATTTCATATGGTGCAGGAGCACCCGATAAAGTAGATATTTCGTACGGTGGCTGAACTCGTCTATGATAGAATTTAGCCCTCTCCTAAATAAATCATACACTACTTGTATCAAAAAGGCTGCATTAATTATTATACCAAAAGAAAAAGAATAACAACAGGTTTTGAAATACTAACATTCCTTCAAGGACATTCGAACCATGATTTCCTCTATCGAGGTAGAATATCAAAGGTATTCCCAGTGTCACTTAAGCCAGTTCTCCTGAATCACTAAAGTGACCAACCTGCAGTACTGAACAACTGGTTTTTGATACCCCAAAGACATGTAACCGCTCCCGCCGTCTAAGGATAGCACTACCTAGTCCACGATCCACCTGCAGCTCCTGATAGGTAACTCTTACTCTATCCTGCAGTGCCGTCTAAGCAATCCTGGCATCTCCCTATGGTCGGGCTACTCAATCGTAGGATACATCTCTCAGTATTACACAACATCGACAGTAGATTTACAAGACAAAACCTGGTCCACCTGCAGTACTTAAGGTACCTGTACTGCAGTTTCATCTCCGGAAACAGGCATATCCTGGTTCGAATATCCTTTAAAGGATATTAACTATTCAAATTGGAATATAACTATACCAAAGTAAACTAACACGGATTTTATTATTCTGTTGGTTTCGTAATAGTTCAAATGAAGTATCCTTAAGGATATTTATCAATATAAGCTTCTAATTTGATTTATATGAAATAGACAAGTATCCTGCAGGATAGTACCACTTAAGTATCCTTAAGGATATTTGACATTCCTAAGTATCTAGTATCCCTAAGGATATATGGTATCCTGACTTCTTGGGTATCCTTAAGGATATATGGTATCCTGACTTCTTGGGTATCCTTAAGGATATATGGTATCCTGACTTCTTGGGTATCCTTAAGGATATATGGTATCCTGACTTCTTGGGTATCCTTAAGGATATATGATATCCTTAAGGATATATGACCCGACATCTTTGGTATCCTTAAGGATATATAACCTGACATCTATAGTATCCTGAAGGATATTGGACCCGACATCTTTGAAATCCTTAAGGATATATAACCTGACATCTATAGTATCCTGAAGGATATATGGCCTGACATCTATAGTATCCTGAAGGATATATGACCTGACATCTATGATATCCTGAAGGATATATGACTCGACATCTATGGTATCCTGAAGGATATATATCCTGACATCTACAGTATCCTGAAGGATATATGACCTGACATCTATAGTATCCTGAAGGATATATGACCTGACATCTATGATATCCTGAAGGATATATGACTCGACATCTATGGTATCCTGAAGGATATATATCCTGACATCTACAGTATCCTGAAGGATATATGGCCTGACATCTATAGTATCCTGAAGGATATATATATCCTGACATCTATGGTATCCTTCCATTCACCACTGTAGGATACCTCAACATGAAGGATATTCACTTTGGTAAAACTCCATCCTGAAGGATACCACTTGTCAGCTATTTTCGTTATAGGATGTAGGATGACATATATATATATTTGTATGTCTATAATCTCTTGCCGTGGCAAGTTGATCATACCTCGTCAAGAACAAGGGGCAGAATGCACAGATCTTACCTTACATGAACTTCATATAGGCCGCCAAATGATGTAGAGATCACATGGCATACTTACCGTGATTTCATTGGCAGAGCCAATCAGAATTCAAACACTGGCGTTTGACAGCTTTACAAGGCCATATTTTAGTAAAGAACAAGACCTCAAAATATGAATAATCTCTAACTTTAGAAAAATAATTAGTATGGAAACATAAATTACATAATCCCCAACATTTATTGATATAAATATAGGAACGCACAAATGCGTAATTTGAATCCCAAATACTAATCGAGCGCACAGAGCTAGTTCCAACGAAGTGTTCGTGGACGAAACAATGTGACAAAACTACACGTCTACGAAAGAAATAAAGGAAAACCACACTTCCTCACCGACATTTCCAGGTAAAGTGCGACCTCCGCTTTCACAGTACATATTCATTTAATAGCTAAAATTATTACAGACGCTGTAATCGATCATAACCACACAAAACGAAAACTGGCACCGCGGTAACACTACTAATGTTAACTCGGCCGAAACGGACATAACACTTTACATACGAGCAAAATTTATGCATATCTAACGTATTTGACAAAGTCAACGTATCGAAATTTCGTCACACTACCCCCTCCCTGCATTTGTGCGTCCCTGCACAAAAATATAATCACTGAACCCAATAGCTAGGAGAAAATTGTGATACCGAAAGGTAAACTATTGTATTCAAATAGGCCTTTTTTAAGTCATTGAAATACATACACAACAACAATCGCAGAATATCAGTCAACCTAATGTTGAATATGATGTTCAGATAATATAGTCTGTAAATTCAACTGTATAGGCTTACCACTCACAAGTAAAATCCAACATGAATAATTTAAGTGTACATTTTTAATAATCCAGTACTGGTAAGTACTTCACTGTCCGATGTATATCCAGAATACAATATCTCAAATTCCAAAAAGTAGTAATAAAAGTTCCGAACAATTCAACAACAGTTCACGTATGTACAGCAAGTGGTCCTGCTAACTGGAATAGGCTAAAATATTTGATTTAATGCCAAAAGATTCCCTAAATATTCTTCTCAGTTGCAGGACTCACTTGAATGGAGCATTCTCATCCATCATGATGGATGCATGGTTTCCAGAGCCATGACAGATGTCACCCCCCAGGTCTGTACAGATCCAAATCCCATATTTCGTAGATGTTGTAGCATCGACTGTGGTGGAAGATGATATCATGGGTGAAGTGGACACATCCTGCCTGGCAATCTTTGGACTAGGACTGGTGCTCCTGTCGATGGTGGAAACATGTTGGTATTGTGTCTCAACATCTCGGGTCAATGGTTTTGATGGGTTAACCATGGTAGCTGACATCTCCGTCTGTGTGTGGGTAGTGTGCTTTGGCATACGCCTGGTGTCCCGGAAAATATCCTCATACATTGTAATTCCATTGGGATAAATGATCGTACGGTGGATCTTCTCCATGCATGGATAGGGCACCTGATGGAATTGGCCCTTGCCTGCTGTTGGTGTTGGCGGCATCACAGGAATTGTGGACGAGTCACCTAGGATGTACGGTATTCCAATGGCTGTGGGCATCTCTGGTATGGTATCTAAGATAACTGTCCGTATGGGGTCTGGATTTAGTTCCGGATCATGGCAAATTGGTGTATGATTGCTGGCTTCCGAAATCGGGCTGTAAACTGTCGGCATTTGACTGGACAAATCCAATGGCCCATCTTCATTTGGTTGATTTGCTGTTGATACATCCTCGTCAGGGGGACTGATGGTGATCTCCGGATCTTCCAGGAGTCGTTCATCTGGTCTTTGTTTTTTGTTGTTTTGGTGCGGTCACCAGACTTCTTTGCACCGGACTTCTCCAAATGCCGTCTCTTTATGTGCTCCTTCAGGTTATCCCGTCTACTGTATACTCTGTCACACTGTAGACAGCTAAACTTGGGTGGAGCTTTCTCGCAAATAAGTTGATGTCTGTAGTAATTGGACCTGGCTGTAAATGTGCCCTTGCACACATCGCACGTGAACAGCATGGTGATCTGTCTGTTGATTCTGGTATAAAATAGACAGAATAGACACATGAGAATATGACAGATTTCTTTTCGAGAAATCTATTCTAGAACCCCTTCTACGCTTGAATAATTAGACCTGGTTTGTTAGATTCCCCAAGAATTTGCCTGGATACCCAGTTCAGCCATCGTACGGGTTGTCTAGTTATCCGTCCCGACCGTGTTCGCCGTTCGGAAGCTTTCTCGTCATGTTCCACTCGCACGCATGACTCGCTCGTTGGGCTCCTCTCTGGCGTCTCAGAACCCATGTCCACCTGTGTACCCTTGCTGGGGTTACCCGTCGGAATATCCCAGCGTACGAACTTCGTGCCAAGGTAAGGCTTCTGTGAAGTCATGTGACGCAGTCAGTATGTCGGCACCTCTTCCCACTTCCCTTATATGTGTTGTAATTCAACCGATTGAAATGCACTACCTTTGACTTTGACATCTGACTTCTCTGTATGCGATAGATAGTGTCATCAATACAACCAATGACGAGATAAGGGCCCTCCCAAGCACACGGCAGTTTGGTCGACAGTCCCTTCTTTCTCATGGGGTTGTACAACCAAACAATATCGCCACGTTTGAATGGTCTACCGAACTTACATCGGTCATAAGTATCGCTTGCTTAGCTTTCGAGTGAGACCGTGCTCGCTCGTACGCAACTTCAAGCCTCTCACGCAAAATCTGAGGATACTTCTCTGTCTTAATCTCTTTCATATATGAGGGTAAGCCAGTTATTAAATCCAAGGGCAACTCAATGTCGCGCCCTAACATCATGCGATTTGGTGTCTCTCCAGTCGTCTCATGCACCGAGCTACGGTAAGCCATCAAAGCAAATGGAAGTTGCTCATCCCAATCAGCTTGGTTTTTGTCTACCATCATGGCAAGTCGAGTTTCAAGGGTGCGATTAAATCGCTCCACCATGCCATCTGACTGAGGATGCAGGGGAGTTGTTCTGGTCTTCTCCATTCGCAGTAATTGGTACACTTCCTGAAACAGTCTGGACTCATAATTCCTACCCTGGTCAGAATGAATTTGCCTGGCTGCACCAAACCTACAAATGAACTCGGTTACTATTTTATCTGCAACAGTGACTGTGGATGCTTCCTGGTTAGGAATGGCGTATCCTTCTACCCATTTGGTAAAATAATCGCTTACCAAAAGAATGTATTTATTCCCCGAGTTAGATACTGGAAGAGGTCCCAAGATGTCGGTGGCCAACCGTTCCATTGGCATACCAAATCTATACTGTCGTAATGAAGCTCTTGGTCTGTTCGATGGTGTCTTTTTAGCAGCACAAATATCACACTCTTTGCACCACTGTTCCACATCCTTTGTCATGCCAACCCAGTAGAATCTCTGTTTCAGCTTAGGAACAACTTTCCTTGCTGAGAAGTGTCCTGACGTCTTTGAAGCATGTAGTCCATTGAACACTTCCTTTTGATAATGCCCAGGAAGTACTACCTGCCACTGTTGATGATTATCATCTGTTTCCCAAAGTCGATAAAGTACTCCATTTTGAAAATCCAAACGGTTCCACTGTTTCCAATACATTTTGATAGCATCGCTCTCTCCAGAAACTTCTGTCCAAGGAGGACGATCGTTGCTGCAAAGCTTGTGTCTGATTATCCAGGATAATTTGCTGTCTTCTGTCTGTGCTTTGATCAGACTCGATGAATCCCACTCATCATCAGCAGCAATGGCGAATACATTTCTGGTTGCCATACGAGAAATCCATGTTTTAACTTCTGTGTCAGCCCAATCCTCCTTGTTTGAAAGAACATCACTAAACGCTGATGGTTCCAGTTCAGCATGTTTCACAACTTTGTTCACAGCCAACACATGCATTGTATCGTCGGGAGTGTAGTTGTAATATCCCAGCTTCTCACAATGTTGACAAGCTCCTCTGGACATTGCATCAGCATTTTGATGTTGCTTACCAGGACGATACCTGATGTCGAAATCATAGGTCCCAAGTACACCCAACCATCTAACCGTCTGACCCTCTGGCTCCTTAAATGTCATCAGCCATCTTAGTGCGCAATGGTCTGTCCTAATTATGAAGTGTCTCCCATATAAGTATTGCTTGAAATACTTCACAAAATATACCACTGCAAGAAGCTCACGTCTGGTGACGCAGTAATTCCGTTCTGCCTTACTAAGGCTCTTACTTGCATAAGCAATCACTTTTTCGACTTCATCTTGTTGTTGTGACAACACAGCACCAATGCCATAAGCACTGGCATCAGTATCGAGGAAATACTCTCCAACTTCACATGGATAGGCCAGTATAGGTGACTGTGTCAAGTGAGACTTCAAGGTGTGAAAAGCATCATCACATTCCTTGGTCCAAGTAAAAGATCTCCCCTTCTCTGTAAGACGATGTAATGGACGAGCGATACCAGCAAAGTCCTTGATGAAGCGCCTGTAATAAGATGTAAGACCCAAAAAGCTTCGGACTTCATGGACATCTTTTGGAGTGCACCACTTTCTCACTGCCTCTATCTTCTCTGGATCGGAAAATTCCATCCTCCGATACAACATGTCCAAGATATTTCACCGCCTTCTGGAAGAAATGGCATTTCTTCGCTTTCAACTTCAAACCAGCGTCTCTCAACCTGGACAAGATTTCGACTAGATTTGAAATGGCCTCATCCAATGTTCGCCCATACACAATGATATCATCTAAGTACACCAAGCACGACTTCCACTGCACTCCAGCTAGGATCATCTCCATGAGTCTCTCAAAGGTTGAAGGCGCATTACAGAGTCCGAATGGCATCACATTGAATTGAAATAAGCCACCTCTTGTAACAAAGGCAGTTTTCTTCTTTGCGTCGTCATCTAGAGAAACTTGCCAGTAGCCACTGGGTAAGTCTAGAGTTGAGAACCATTTTGCTCCTTGGAGAGCATTCAATGAATCGTCGATTCTCGGAATGGGGTAAGCGTCCTTTACTGTTACATCGTTCAAACGACGATAATCAACGCAAAATCGAATAGATCCATCTTTCTTTGTAACAAGAACAATAGGTGACGCCCATGGACTTGTTGATCGTTCAACCACACCACGATTTTCCATGTCTTCAATGAGTTTATCAACTTCTTCCTGCTTTTGGAATGGCAATCGTCTGAAAGCCTGTCTAAGAGGTGGTGCACTACCAGTGTCAATATGATGTTTAACACCCTGCACTTGACCACTGGATATATCAAGAGTGTTTGTAGCTTCTGACTGAAGAACGGTTTCGCATCGGCTTACAGTCTCCAATTTCCCCATGGTTGTATCTTTATGGATTACAACTGGTTCTGGACTGGTATTCAGCACCCTGACTGGGTACATCTCCCTCTCAGTATCCAATAATACACGACCAACCACCAGATTATCCAAAGAAGTACGTGGTTCCACCACTGCCCATTTGCCACATGTCACAACAGATGTAGATTGACATGGCAGTACTACTTCAGTCCCTGGAGGTATCGTGGTCTGTTCAGCAAGCACAAGACGACATGATTTAGTTTCCTCCCCAAGTCTCTGACAAGCAATCTGTTCATCTCCACAGGTCAGACTTCCGCTTTTGGGGTGTATGCGTACATCATAGCTACAAAGAAAATCCATTCCAAGAATGGCATCCGTTTGGATATCAGCTATCATCACTGTAATCACCATTGGATTAGACATTATCCCTATATCCACTTGACACTGTCCATAAACAGTAAGAGGTTTACCATCTGCAGCCCATAAAGAAATGGGTGAATGTTCCAACTGGGGTTTCTGATTAGAAGGTATCTTCTGATACATCTTCGAAGAAAGGATTGTTACACAAGAACCGGTATCAATCAAAAATTTTACATTAACTCCAACAACACAACCACTAACATAAAAACCAGAATCGACAGCAAAAACAACTTTATTTGCTTCTTCTCTATGTACAGTTTCATCATGGTGAGGCATCTCTGTATTACAGCTGACTGAACTCTTGCCTCCCGATTCAGTCACCACTAGTTTTCCTGTGACCTCTGGTGTAACCCTTTTCCAGATCCATTTTCTTTCAAATCAGGATTTTGCTGGGTCAAGAAAGGACACCCACTGCTGTAGTGTCCTTTCTTTCTGCAGAAATAACATTCCACCTCCGAAAGAGGACGACGCTTGAACTGCTTACGTTCTTCCTGATTTCCGCATGACTTGAGTAAAGCCTGGAGCTGCTGTTCAATTTTTGACAACCTTTGGCTCGTTTGTTCAGAGACTGCGTCTATCTCTCGAACATGCTTCCTAGTAGACTGTTCATGTCGACCTGCTTCTATCCTCCTGAAACCTTCAACTTCTAATGCAAGTGTAACAGTTTGTTCCAAGTTCACAGGCTTTCCCTGGTAGATTCTCATCCGGGCCTCTGTGTCGTCTAAAGCATCAACAAAATGTGTCTTTGCCAGACGATCTCTCTGAGCAGGCGTCATGTCAGGATATGCCAGATCAGCCAGTTTTCTAATAGACTGCCCTAATTCCCTTAAACCTTCGCCACGGCCTCTACGTCGGCTTCTCAACTCTGCAAGGTATAGCTCTGCTTGTTCCCCGGGCCCAAAGCGAGTTGTCAATACATGTGTCAACTGGTCAAAGTCATTCTGTTCATTTGTTGTTAAACTGCAGGCTATTTGTCTGGCCGGTCCACGTAAATGAGTGAAAAGGTAATTGGCCTTCTCACGTTGTCCCCAGTGATTTATCTTCGCTATGGTGTTAAACACGCTCAGGTAGTCCATCCATGAGCCATCTTCAGAAAATGTTTCTGGCCTCATACTCAGCTTCTTTGGACGCCACTCATCTCCACCACCTATATGGTTATCATCTTCATCAGATGCCGTTGAAAAGGCACATCTCCGAGGACCTCGAACATAGGGCTGGAACTCAATTTCTTCTTCCGCTTCATTTACGTCAACAACCTCAGTGGAATAGTCAGCTGTATCTTTACCCGCCATCATTGTGTCTCGTCAACAAAGAAATACAACATGGACATCCCATAATGCTTTGCTAATCCCACCGCTGCCACCAATTGTAACGAATTTTCTGATTGGTCGACTGATTGAGTGTGTCTTGTACCAAGTTAGTTTGCTGCCACCAGTGACGTAAGGTGTCACGACCCTCGTAGGAATACCATAGATATGAAAAGAGCCTTCCTATAGACCGAAATCACTAGCCCACCCATATACTGTATGTCACAGATCGTCTCATAGGCTTCTGGCTCTTCTCTCTCATAGTATCACCATGGTAACGTCTATCTCATTTAGAAGGCGCTCGTTACATGGGTTTGCCTCTATTCACCAAATACTCATGGTAAGTTGAGTTGGTAAGGTGGGTCATTCACTTTTAACCCAGCCAGAGGATACATCAGCAAAGCATTACGGAGAGTCTTAATTTCAAAGGTTACACTTAGTAGATAAATGAAACAACTACTGAAAGATGGAGTCAACACCAAATTTCCAGTTTCAAAGAATAGTAATTATATTCTTATTTACAAAGTGCTTTTATATATACATGTATTTTACAAGATTCATCTTTGTACAAATTCACCGGGTCAATTCACCGAAGCGTAAACCGATTTCATATGGTGCAGGAGCACCCGATAAAGTAGATATTTCGTACGGTGGCTGAACTCGTCTATGATAGAATTTATAATTCCTAAATAAATCATACACTACTTGTATCAAAAAGGCTGCATTAATTATTATACCAAAAGAAAAAGAATAACAACAGGTTTTGAAATATTAACATTCCTTCAAGGATATTCGAACCATGATTTCCTCTATCGAGGTAGAATATCAAAGGTATTCCCAGTGTCACTTAAGCCAGTTCTCCTGAATCACTAAAGTGACCAACCTGCAGTACTGAACAACTGGTTTTTGATACCCTAAAGACATGTAACCGCTCCCGCCGTCTAAGGATAGCACTACCTAGTCCACGATCCACCTGCAGCTCCTGATAGGTAACTCTTACTCTATCCTGCAGTGCCGTCTAAGCAATCCTGGCATCTCCCTATGGTCGGGCTACTCAATCGTAGGATACATCTCTCAGTATTACACAACATCGATAGTAGATTTACAAGACAAAACCTGGTCCACCTGCAGTACTTAAGGTACCTGTACTGCAGTTTCATCTCCGGAAACAGGCATATCCTGGTTCGAATATCCTTTAAAGGATATTAACTATTCAAATTGGAATATACCTATACCAAAGTAAACTAACACAGATTTTATTATTCTGTTGGTTTCGTAATAGTTCAAATGAAGTATCCTGAAGGATATTTATCAATATAACAGCTTCTAATTTGATTTATATGAAATAGACAAGTATCCTGCAGGATAGTACCACTTAAGTATCCTTAAGGATATTTGACATTCCTAAGTATCTAGTATCCCTAAGGATATATGGTATCCTGACTTCTTGGGTATCCTTAAGGATATATGGTATCCTGACTTCTTGGGTATCCTTAAGGATATATGGTATCCTGACTTCTTGGGTATCCTTAAGGATATATGGTATCCTGACTTCTTGGGTATCCTTAAGGATATATGACCCGACATCTTTGGTATCCTTAAGGATATATAACCTGACATCTATAGTATCCTGAAGGATATTGGACCCGACATCTTTGAAATCCTTAAGGATATATAACCTGACATCTATAGTATCCTGAAGGATATATGGCCTGACATCTATAGTATCCTGAAAGATATATGATCTGACATCTATGATATCCTGAAGGATATATGACTTGACTTTTATGGTATTCTGAAGGATATATGACTCGACATCTATGGTATCCTGAAGGATATATATTCTGACATCTACAGTATCCTGAAGGATATATGGCCTGACATCTATAGTATCCTGAAGGATATATATATCCTGACATCTATGGTATCCTTCCATTCACCACTGTAGGATACCTCAACATGAAGGATATTCACTTTGGTAAAACTCCATCCTGAAGGATACCACTTGTCAGCTATTTTCGTTATAGGATGTAGGATGACATATATATATATTTGTATGTCTATAATCTCTTGCCGTGGCAAGTTGATCATACCTCGTCAAGAACAAGGGGCAGAATGCACAGATCTTACCTTACATGAACTTCATATAGGCCGCCAAATGATGTAGAGATCACATGGCATACTTACCGTGATTTCATTGGCAGAGCCAATCAGAATTCAAACACTGGCGTTTGACAGCTTTACAAGGCCATATTTTAGTAAAGAACAAGATCTCAAAATATGAATAATCTCTAACTTTAGAAAAATAATTAGTATGGAAACATAAATTACATAATCCCCAACATTTATTGATATAAATATAGGAACGCACAAATGCGTAATTTGAATCCCAAATACTAATCGAGCGCACAGAGCTAGTTCCAACGAAGTGTTCGTGGACGAAACAATGTGACAAAACTACACGTCTACGAAAGAAATAAAGGAAAACCACACTTCCTCACCGACATTTCCAGGTAAAGTGCGACCTCCGCTTTCACAGTACATATTCATTTAATAGCTAAAATTATTACAGACGCTGTAATCGATCATAACCACACAAAACGAAAACTGGCACCGCGGTAACACCACTAATGTTAACTCGGCCGAAACGGACATAACACTTTACATACGAGCAAAATTTATGCATATCTAACGTATTTGACAAAGTCAACGTATCGAAATTTCGTCACAATATATATCCCATAGGATGAGCATGGGCATGACCATAGGACTCTACGCGGAGAGAGAGAGACGGCTAGCTAAACGCACTGTTGTTTGTCCACGCGCACACACACCTATGCCTCACAGATGTCGTCCATGCTAAGCAGTATTCTGAACAAAAAACAACAACAACAAGGATGACAATCCAATCATTTTCTTATCCCCTCCAGCACAGCACATCCACGCTGGGAAAGCCGCTATGGGTGTGTTTTCAATTCAAGTATGTTCTTGTCTAATCAGAAGCCATCCTTTGAGAAAGTTCAATCTTCGGCCAGGGTCGCTCTTGATCTAAGCATCGTCGGGCAGTCCAAGATACCGTTGAGGCAACATGTCCTGAAACAGTTGTTTGCGCATTTTGATCCAGGGCCTCGGTGAGTAGTAGCCCCATACCCTCCTCCAGGCGACGCTTGGTTTTCTTGATGGCCCTTCATTTCGAGCGACACGAGCTCCGAGCGCCCAACTGTCCCATCCTCGAGCTCCAAGCTCCCAACTGCCCCATCCCCGAGCTCCGAGCTTCAAACACCCAACTGCCCCAATCCCCGAGCTCCGAGCACTCAAATGTCCCATTCCCGAGCTCCGAGCTCTTGCATATGAACACGACATACATCTGTGAAAGCTTCATTATACGCCGAGTGTCCGTGGAGACGAGAGCCATGATTTGCGCATGTCACTTATGTTCGAAGTCATTTTTCAGGCCATTTAATCTACGAAGACATTTGCTTTCCACACATAATAATCGTATAAAGCGAAGCCATCTCACGGAACGGAGTCCAGATAACATGCAAATTCAACATACGTGCGAAGAAAGATCAACACCTAGGTCACACACGAGAGTATTAGAGCATCCCTATACGATGACGGTGAGCGGCCCTACGGGATGCGGAAAGACCTGCTGGGTGATGAAATTCTTAGAGGAAGGGCCCATCAGCTATACCCATATAGTTTGGTGCTACAGCCAGTGGCAGCCCGCCTACCAAACTACAAGGTTACAGAATGTGAGCATCGTCCCAGGGATTCCTCACGATATCGATCAAGCGTATTTCTTCGACCCCAAGAAAACCAACGTGATAGTTCTAGATGATCTGATGAGTACAACCAAGGACAATTCACACGTTGCCGAATTGTTTACCAAAGGATCTTATCATCGGAATCTGTCCGTCATCTATTTGACTCAGAATTTCCTTCCTCAAGGGAAGGCATCCAGGGGTGTTTACGTTTATCCGGCGTTGCTGGCCGATTTGAATTATACCAGATGACAAATAATCATACAGGATTAACTTTAGGCGCCGGTAATATTCAATAGACTGCATGTTTCATGAAAATTTTGCTACATTGAATCGAAAACTTGATATTCCTTTTGATCTGGAGTACATTCGATGTCATTGATTGTCTCTCTAACCTGAACTCGTAATTTGCTGCAGCGCGTGCATCTGACGTAACCATGACGTTCCAGCTGGCGATGATCGGCAATATGTTTTTTCGTTGCCGGGTTGTCGCCGCTTCCGACTGGCGTCGCCGCTGGCGAGACTCTACACTCTATTTTCGGCAAAACCGGTATCGCCGGTATTGCCGGATAATCGTAAAGACTCCAAAGGTATTGCCTTGAACTGCCAATACTTTACCTTGTTCTCCAATCCCATCGACAGAGCGCAAATCCGTGTGTTTGGTAGTCGAATTTATCCCCAGAACATCGACCATTTCATGCAGGGGTTTCAAGGCGCGACAAGTCGTCCGTACGGCTATCTGTTTGTAGACTTAAAAGCTCATACCCCCGAAGGTCGCTGGTTGACGACCCACCTGTTAACCGGCGAGGGGTCACCAACAACGTCATATAACCTTACACCATCCACCGAGTCCACTCCTGGCAGCACCCGTCCAGCAGCAGCAATCCACCCCCATACAGCGGGTCCCCTTCATGCCATCAGTCCCGGAATATCACCCAACCGTGAAGGACCAACCCAAACTCGTACAAGGGAATGAACACAACGTGAACTCGAAGCTATGGAAGGATTTGTTCAAAGAAAATATGAACGCCGAGATGAGCGAGACGTTGGAGGCCACAGAAAACAAGTTTCACCACAAAGGGTATTCGAAAGAGGAAGCCGCAATTATGCCCATAACACATTGGCACCCAGATAACGACGGGCTTTACGTCAGCAGTATCCGACCTCGTGACCCATATAAAATTGCTGGACATGGACTCGGTTCATATGGAAATCGAAAGAACAGCGTCGATGTTGAAAACCTCGGACATGAACTGGAAAGCGGCGTATGCCATAGCAATAGCACAAAAGAAGCACCTGTTTGAACGCATCATTAAGATCAAAAGCGTCCACAGTTAACTTATGAATAGCCCACACGGTACCATACTCCTGATTTCACCATGAGCACTACATAGTCTACATTGCCTGATGTAAACTTTGAACCCGGACAACGAGGATATTCTAGCCGAAACGTTACGTCGAGCCAACGTTCAAGTCGACGCTATTATTGATACAGCTTAAGGTGGATCCACCGAGGCCTCACAGTACCAACACATGCGTTGTCATCTTATCGCGATCATAGATGGCATCCAGTGACCCGGGGTATGTCTTCTGCTGCATAAGAAACAGATAGTACCCGAGGAGGATACCAACACAACTACCCGTGCCCAGAATCTGCTGACCCTGCGTGAGGCATTTCAAACATTTATGGAGACGCAGCGTTACTGGCGGGCGTTACTGTTCATAAAAGCAAGCGTATTCCAAAAACGTGCACAGTCGACTTCAACGCATGGGGTAATACGATAGACTTCCCGTGTTCTGCTACATCATAATTCTTCTTGTCTTCTTAATAGCTTATATCTATACTACCATCCAATTCAGCATCATCAACACTGCAAACGAGCACGTACAGATCGATGGCTGGCTTCGTCTACACGCTGATCGGGATCATGGAGTAAATTTTGTCCTGCCTCAGTTATGCCCCTTGGGTGTGCCTAAAAATCAGGATTCATTTACGGGAAGAAAATCTGACAAAAAACGGGCAGGTTGACCCCACTTTTTTGCCTTTTCAAGTTGAGACCAGACCACGGAACATCAGTAAGAAGCTTAATTGAAATCGCTCTTACTGATTTATCTAGAAATTGAGCCGTTTTCTAGGAAAAAATGAAGCAAGCTTGGCGGAGAATGTTCGAGATTCATTTTTCTATAACATAGCAATGCTATATCTTAAAATAATAGTTCAATCGTGCTCTTTCAGAAAATATATACATATAAGTGATTTGGGTTGAAGATTTTACGACAATTTGTGACCGGAAAACGGACTCATAGTCTATTTCATGCCGAATGGAAGAATCCCTGGAGTGCACCCTTAAAGGCATAATAGTGGAGTCTATGCATTATCTCAATGTAGACTCCATTACGGAGCGGAGATATATGTCATTACGCCAGATTGTTTAATTTTTACTGTCTAGTTACATCTGAAGCGCTATTTTCAGAGTCAGGTGAAAAGAAGACCAGGAGTTCGATTAAAATAATCCACAGTGTGTCCATTAGTATACTATTGAAGTTATTGCATACTGTATTCCATACAGGAGTTATCTCCCCCTGGAATGAGATTTCGATGGATATTATGGCAGAACGAGGCCCTATCAGAATGATATAAATTTGCCAGAACTATTTTCTTTACAAGAGAACACATTTACAGTCCAAAAAGGATGGAACGCGTGTATATTATTGAGGTTTTATGAATTATTTGTCAAGTTTCTGAAGCATTTTTCATGTTTCTAGGAGAAAATTTAGTGCAAAATTACCAATAATTTGACTTGGTTACATCTCTTAGTTGCATTTTCCCCACGTTCCTGGTATCATTGGAAAGCGGAAAAGCAATCACAGCCTTCATATTGCAAAATGGATGTCCATTATTAAGAGTAAATGGGTTAATTTTGAGTTTTGTTCCGAAAATCCTGCTAAAGTTAGCAAAAGTGATCAAAACAAGGATGGGGTAGGGGGAAAGTTATCGGTCGGATTTCCCACAATAATATGTATAGCTGGCATGTGGTGTATACCATCATACTCGCAAACACTCCCAGATTACGATAAATGTGAATAATTAATTTCGCGAAAAACACCCTGCGCGTTAAGGTGGCGCTCCGCAGTTTCGTAGTAATGGCCCCGGTCTAATTTCCTAATACGATAGACTGCCCGTGTTCTGCTACATCATTATTCTTCTTGTCTTCTTAATAGCTTATATCTATAATACCATCCTATTCAGCATCATCAACGCTGCAAACGAGCACGTACACATCGATTGCTGGCTTCGTCTACACGCTGATCGGGATCATGGAGTAAATTTTGTCCTGCCTCAGTTAAGCCCATTGGGTGTGCCTAAAAACCAGGATTCATTTACGGGAAGAAAATCTGACAAAAAACGGGCAGGTTGACCCCAACTTTTTTTCGCCTTTTCAAGTTGAGACCGGACCAGGGGACATGAGTAAGAAGTTTAATTGAAATCGCTCTTACAGATTTTTCCGAATTTGACCATTTTTCGACATTTTAAGAAGTTTTCTAGGAAAAAATGTTCGAGATTCATTTTTCTATAATATAGAAATCCTATATCTTAAAATAATAGTTTAATCATGCTCTTTCAGAAAATATATACATATAAGTGATTTGGGTTGAGGATTCCATGCCGAATGGAAGAATCACTGGAGTGCACCCTATACATGCTCTGAGTGCCAGACCAGACATTACGATATGATGCGACACCAGAAGTCTTTCCATTCCGACACCGAGGAGCCCACTGAGGAGGCAGATAATGATACCAAAACAGAAACTGATGAGAGTCTATTTACTGATACATAGAGCTTGACCTCAGATAGTCAGCCTACGTCCCAGGGAAGTGAGGAAGAACCTACCTTTTAAGATCATATTGTGCATGAAGCTATTAATACCATGCTGCGGTAATCGAAGACGCCCGACAATTCTCGTAGGGTCTTACAACAGGCGTACGTACATCCAAATGCGCCCAAACATTAGGAAAAAGGCCATGGCCATCTATGAACGGTATAGCCTGCCGCCGCATGAAATGAAAGGCGACCCTACACACAGGCCCATCATGAAGACCAAGCGTCACTTGGAAGAGGATATGGGGTTACGACCCATCGAGGCCCTGGAAAATGCGATCAGAATGCGCAAACAACTGTTTCAGGACATGCTGCCTCAACGGTATCCTGGACTGCCCGACGTCGCTTAGGCCAAAACCGACCCTGGCCGAAGATGGAACTTTCTCAAAGGACGGCTTCTGATTGGACACGATCCTAAGAGAATTGTAAACATGCCCAACGCGGCTCCCCCAGCGTGGGTATGATGTACTGGAGGGGATAATAGAATGATTGACCTGTCATCCTTGTTGTTGTTTTTGATCTCTCATCTGTCTACATCATGGTGTCAAGGCGTTATGCTAGGGCGTTAAGGCGTTCTGATAGAGCGTTAATGCGTCAAGATAGGCGTTAAGATGTTAAGATACGGCGTTAAGGCGTTAACTCTATCTGGCCTGGGCTTTTTGGGACCTATCCTACCATTTATGCCTGGTACACACGGCCCGGTTTACCTTGACAAGTGAGACTAGATATGTGGATGACTTTTACCGCCATTCGTTAATAATTTGCTCTGATACAGCCATCGTCTGTAATACAAGCTTGGCCTGGGAGGGGGAAACTTACCATACTATACCCTTGGGTCAAGCTCTACCAGAAATGTAAAAAAATCCAAGATGGCCGCTTTGATGACGTCACAGTGACGTCATTTTCAAAAACGGCATTTTTTGTTCGATTTTTCGGTCGGATTTTTTATTTATGCAATTTCTCCGCAAAAACTGCACGATAAATTAGTAAATATTAATGTCATGTGAAATAAAATAGTTTTTGCCCACTTTCACTGAAGAAAGGCAGAAATTTTGAAGAAATATGAGAAAAATATCATTTTTCTGGTTCCCCACGCCGCCATCTTGAATTTACTCATGATCCCCTGCTCGCGGGGTTATGCAAATAGGCTCAAATTGACTCCAATATGATAAACTAAAAAGTCGAGGAGTTTCATCTCTCCATTTTTTGTCGTTCCGGAAATAGCGCAGAAAGTTTTGCAGGGGAGGCCATTTCGCCCCCCCCCCCTCCCCGGGACCAGGTCAAGTTAAGATAGGGCGTTAAAGCGTTACTGTAAAACTGTCCAAAAGGTCACAGGGCAAATATACTGGGTTTCTGATTTCTCTACTACTAAGGGGCAACTGGACTTTAAATACGCTTTATATGCCATTTTCTCACCATTTCCTGGAGTGCACCCTATACATGCTCTGAGTGCCAGACCAGACATTACGATATGATGCGACACCAGAAGTCTTTCCATTCCGACACCGAGGAGCCCACTGAGGAGGCAGATAATGATACCAAAACAGAAACTGATGAGAGTCTATTTACTGATACATAGAGCTTGACCTCAGATAGTCAGCCTACGTCCCAGGGAAGTGAGGAAGAACCTACCTTTTGAGATCATATTGTGCATGAAGCTATTAATACCATGCTGCGGTAATCGAAGACGCCCGACAATTCTCGTAGGGTCTAACAACAGGCGTACGTACATCCAAATGCGCCCAAACATTAGGAAAAAAGCCATGGCCATCTATGAACGGTATAGCCTGCCGCCGCATGAAATGAAAGGCGACCCTACACACAGGCCCATCATGAAGACCAAGCGTCACTTGGAAGAGGATATGGGGTTACGACCCATCGAGGCCCTGGAAAATGCGATCAGAATGCGCAAACAACTGTTTCAGGACATGCTGCCTCAACGGTATCCTGGACTGCCCGACGTCGCTTAGGCCAAAACCGACCCTGGCCGAAGATGGAACTTTCTCAAAGGACGGCTTCTGATTGGACACGATCCTAAGAGAATTGTAAACATGCCCAACGCGGCTCCCCCAGCGTGGGTATGATGTACTGGAGGGGATAATAGAATGATTGACCTGTCATCCTTGTTGTTGTTTTTGATCTCTCATCTGTCTACATCATGGTGTCAAGGCGTTATGCTAGGGCGTTAAGGCGTTCTGATAGAGCGTTAATGCGTCAAGATAGGCGTTAAGATGTTAAGATACGGCGTTAAGGCGTTAACTCTATCTGGCCTGGGCTTTTTGGGACCTATCCTACCATTTATGCCTGGTACACACGGCCCGGTTTACCTTGACAAGTGAGACTAGATATGTGGATGACTTTTACCGCCATTCGTTAATAATTTGCTCTGATACAGCCATCGTCTGTAATACAAGCTTGGCCTGGGAGGGGGAAACTTACCATACTATACCCTTGGGTCAAGCTCTACCAGAAATGTAAAAAAATCCAAGATGGCCGCTTTGATGACGTCACAGTGACGTCATTTTCAAAAACGGCATTTTTTGTTCGATTTTTCGGTCGGATTTTTTATTTATGCAATTTCTCCGCAAAAACTGCACGATAAATTAGTAAATATTAATGTCATGTGAAATAAAATAGTTTTTGCCCACTTTCAATGAAGAAAGGCAGAAATTTTGAAGAAATATGAGAAAAATATCATTTTTCTGGTTCCCCACGCCGCCATCTTGAATTTACTCATGATCCCCTGCTCGCGGGGTTATGCAAATAGGCTCAAATTGACTCCAATATGATAAACTAAAAAGTCGAGGAGTTTCATCTCTCCATTTTTTGTCGTTCCGGAAATAGCGCAGAAAGTTTTGCAGGGGAGGCCATTTCGCCCCCCCCCCCCTCCCCGGGACCAGGTCAAGTTAAGATAGGGCGTTAAAGCGTTACTGTAAAACTGTCCAAAAGGTCACAGGGCAAATATACTGGGTTTCTGATTTCTCTACTACTGAGGGGCAACTGGACTTTAAATACGCTTTATATGCCATTTTCTCACCATTTCCTGTCTGCGCATGAGCGCCATGGCCTTACTTCCACTCCACATCCATCGCTCCTTCACGAGAGCTTCAAACTGATACCACACACGACCCACGACTCTTCCCATAATTCCCTGTCTGCGCATGCGCCGAATGTTGAAAACGGACGACACAGTAGTCCAGTCGGATGATACCCCACGAATGCTTTACGATGGCTCCTCAGACGGCCCAATCGGACCACTATTGGTCCATCTCGACCCTAAAACGTTCATTCAAATACACTTTTTCTACTGCGCATGCGCAGATAGACGATAGTCTCACCCCATCCACCCAGCTCCCCCATGGGTGCTTCAAACTGATACCTCACACGACAGGACCACAATGTGTCCACCTAGACCCCAAAACGTCCATCTCGAACTGCCTGCCTACTGCGCATGCGTCATCAGCACTTTCCAACAAAAGTGGACGCATGACCTCGAGACTCCTACCATCGTGTTCTATAGCTCGAAATGAAGAAAACAAGGGGCCACATCCCATACCGCAAATGTCCATCAGTGGGTTCGCCATTAAGATTAACATTGTTCAGTGCGCCAGAATGGACCTAAAATGTCCACCCCAGCCTGCCTGAACTTTTCAGCGAAACCCAACCCATGACCTCGAGACCCCTCACATCGTGTTCTACATCGCGAGACAAAGAAAACAAGGTTCCACAACCCATGGTCAAATCCACAAGAAAAAAAAATGACCACCCCAATACTCCTATCCCATATATGCATTCCCCATAGATTAACATTGGAATTACAAGCGTCTAGTCCGTCATTCATAATCCAGCCGAAGTCACTGGGGTCTAATTTAGGGGCAGATAACTCTTGCTGTACCGTCACGTGACCGGAAGTGACGTCACAGGAAGCGAGCGGATGCGACCTGTGACCCGGATGTCACGTGACCGGATGTGACTTCAATTTGATAAGTAGTAAAAGGGCATATGGGGTCCTATTTAGCGGCAGAAATGTGCGAATCAGGGGAGGTAACCAGGAATTGTTCAAAAATAAGAATCTGCCACTATATAAGATCCCAGAGGCACTTTATGTACTAATTGGCGCGCATTGACAGACGACGAAAAACGCACCGGCGATTTGCAAGTTCCAGATTTATCAGAAGTTAGAAAAGAAGCAGACAGAATGCGAAAACACGAAAAGGCGACGCGAAAACGCGGAAAAGTTTCGCGTCGCGTTTTCGCATTTTCGCATCGCATTTTCGTGTTTTCGCATTTTGTCTGCTTGTTTTCGCACGTTCACCATACACTACGATACAAGGCGACACCCGAGGAATATACATGGGTATATGAACACACCGAGGCGCAAGAATCCAATACAGTTGCTGATTCTGAGTGTCCACCGACTGATATCGATACAGTGACTGTTGAGAGTCTATCTACTAATACAGACAGCTCACTTGCTGATAGTCATGGTCACGTCCCACAGAAGCCTGATTGAGGAAGAACTCACCTTTTGTGATCGTATTGTAACATAAGCTATTAATACCCACGCTGCGGCGATCGAGGTCGCCGTACTGGATAACTTGCAACAGACTTACATCAAAATGCACCCCTGCATCAGAAATAAAGACAGCCATGCCGATTTATGGAGAGTATAGCCAATACTGCCTCTTGAAATGAAAGGCGACCCCACGCAAAGGTCCATCATGAAGACTAAGCGTCATGTTGTCGTTACAATATCCTGGACTGCCCGACGATAAACGTTGGCCGAAGGCTGAACTTTCCCATATGACGTTTTCTGATTCGACAAGAGCAGCCGACGATGCATCTGATACACACCAACGCGGTTCTCCCAGCATGGGTGTGATGTGATGGTGGGATAATAAAATGTGTAATACGCCAGACGCCTGTTGCTGTACGTACTGTCACCTGTCTACGTCATGACGTTATAACGTAAGGGGTGGATACAGCCTGACTATAATTGTTCACATACGACTCTATACGATCACTCCTCTTCCTCCTCCTCCTCCACACACCTACACACAAACGCTGCGATAACTCTACCATGCAGGTAAGCAGACAGAGCATGGCCCCATCTCCACAAACGTACTCCTTTGCACTTCCGAAACTGTCCTTTCTACTTCCTGAGTGCACAGGCCTATGTCACTCTCAATCTGACTCTACTCGAAGAGCGCTACAATAGGATACCCATTCGTCCCATTTGGGCCGGGGTGGTCCACTTCCACCCCAACACGTCCACTCAAATGCCCTCTTTCTATACTTCTGCCCGACTGCGCATACACAGAATGAAACTGGACAAAATCACTTTTTACTACACACGAACCCAGCCGGACTCTCCTCCACGAGTGTTTTCAACTGATACACCATACGACCCATTCGGACCACGAATGGTCCATTTCTACCTCAAAACGCCCATCAAATGCTCTTTCTATACTACTCCACGGGTGCGCATGCGCAGATAGATGAAATTTATTTCCACTAAATACCCACCCAATCTGACTCTCCTCCCAAGAGTGCTCTTTATGACACAAAATATGACCACGGATGGTCCACATAGACCCCAAAACGTCCAGCCCGCATCGGCCTGTGTACCACGCATGCGCAGCCAGAACATTTCAATGAAAGTCAACCAAATATGGTAGGCCGTTAATGCCATAACCTCACTGATTTTAACCGCGGTGTAATTCGGATTTAGACCGCGGTGTAAATCAAATTTAACCGCAGTGTAAATCGATTTTTACCGCGGTGTAAATTGATTTTAAGCGCGGTGTAAATCTATTTTAACCGAGGCTATTTTCAGGACAAAATCAGAAAATGTAAATTGATACAGCGACTAGAAGAAGCAAAATATCACGTCCATAATCGGGACGTTTTCATTGAAATGTGTACGAGATAAATGCATGATTGTACGCGTCTACCCAGCTTTAATATGTGAAAGTTTCATTTATGAGCAATGGAAACATAATTTTCTAATAAAACTGCTGAAATGGGCATCCCAAAGGCTTAATATTTGAAGCAACTACACGAAGATGTCAATTTCCGATTTGAAATCTAATACGGTACGAAACGACATAGTGGACGAAAATTCAAAATCATTCTTTTTGATAATATTCCATCAATATATTCAGTCATATATTCAGCCCGAAAACCCTCAAAAATATACATAATATACATGATAGATTATTTTGGAGATATCACAACCTTTACAAAACTGACAACACCGTGACTGTACAAAAACCAACATTTCAGTTGAGTTGGACTTTGTGTATTGATACAGAGTAAAACAGTGCAATAATCACGTCAAATTATTGATTCCACATTGATCTTCATGATTTGGCTATGGGATGGCGATCTATCCTTGTTTGATCACAGCTTTTGTCGACGTTAGATTAGAGAAGACCTAGTTGATCATATTGATAAATTACCGTTGAGTTTGACAAATCGCGGTAGTTTCATAAACTGTGAGGCTAACATTGGCAGACTTATACAATTTTCAGTTCCATCCCAGTAGTATAGAAAGAGCATTTAACACCTCATTGGTCTCAGTGCGCATGCGCAGAAAAAACCCCGGCAGTGCGCAGGTCACGTGGTATGGTGGTGTGGGTTCTGCGCAAGTGTGTGACGTCATGTGTGACGTCACTTCCGACGTCCCTCGATGGGGCATGACCTTGGACGCCGGGATCCTTGCCCTTAGACCTATGGAATGCATGTACTGACCTTCAACATCCGGGACCTCTTCAACATCCGGGTTTCCCAGTGGGTTTTTCCATCCAGTCGGAAGTGCGTATTGTGAGTCTGCACAGGTCACGTGGTTTAGTGGCACAGATCTGCGCAAGTGTGTGACGTCACTTACGGTCCTGAGGTCACAGAGGTCAAGGTCACTATAGTTCCGGCAATTCCGGTCACTTGACCTTTAGGGACATGTATTTCTCCGCGGTGATGCGGTCTGGCGGTGTTGCGGTCGCAGGGAGAAGCTTCCGCGGAGAGAAAGTAGTCCCAAATACGCTGCGTCTTAATCTTCGGCAATCTCCGGCAATCTCCGGGAATCTCCGCCAATCTCCGGCAAATTCCGGCAATGCCCGACCCTCTCCGGGACAACGCGCGCATGCGCGGGTGAAAAAACCGCAAGTGCGTGGGTTTTCCCCAGCCCGGCCGCACGCATGCGCGGGTTATGCCCGCCGAAGGTGCGCAGGTCACGTGGTTCGGTGGCGTCCCCTGGTGGTGTGGGTCTGTGCGCAAGTGTGTGACGTCACTTCCGGTGTCACTCGATCGAGCGTGACTTTTGACTCCGGGGTCAAGATCTTACACCTTAGACTTATGCGTGGATCATAGAAAAGCATGTACTGACCTTCAACACCCGGGACGGCCTGCACATGTTTGTCATCGTCTGTAAAACACGTTCCTCTGAACCCCACACCTCCATTCCCACGGTTGCAGAGCCATGACGGATACCCATCCCTATGTGACTCGCATTTTACAGCATGCGATCGTGGTTAATTCACTCATGGGTTACCGAGCAGTGGTTCGGTCCATGTTTGCAGATGGCGACGACAACGAGGGGCGACGCCAAATCCTGGAAGAGTTCAGAGAAGTGGTCCTCGACAGAGTCGACTCGATGGAAAGGTGTGCTATCACCCACCACTACTGGACTATGACAGCCATCCTTGATGCCCGGGCTACGGACCACAAGCGCTCACGCCGGAACCAACGACGGCTCGCTGGCCTCACAATAGTCTTTGCCCTATTGAACCCGACGCTGTGGCGATGACAGTTCTTCTTACAGCAACAGAAAAGAACGGCTCTTTTCAGAGCCTCCATGTCTTCCGAAAGAGAGGCGGTTCACTAAGCACAATGTTCTTTGTTCACACACACACACGCGCGCGCACGCACAAACACACGCACCCACACACACACACACCCACACGCCCGCACCCATACATACACACACCCACACATATGCCCGTGGGTGTAGTTCTATCCCTATTCTGATTGGCTAGAGAAAACAACAACAACAAAGATTAAAAGTCCATCATTTTATTCTCCCCAATAGTACTAAGGCTCACGACTGTATATGTCCTTCAGATGCGCTTATGTGCAACCGATATATACGAGGGTCAATCACAGTCTGCGTCATATGACGCAGTCAGTATGTCGGCACCTCTTCCCACTTCCCTTATATGTGTTGTAATTTTTACCTGTATATGGCGAGATTCTGCTGGTGGACGTTTCGTCCCCGAGGCCCGCCCCCTGTACAGACCTTTTGGTCTTTGATATATGTTGGCATTTTTAGAAAGTTGATGCTGGGTCGACATCGGGCCTTACAGACTAGTCTTTTGTGTTAATTGTGGTCATTTACATCTGACGACGATACAGCTCGCCAATCTCCAATGTACGAGTTGTCACAGCGAAACAGCTCACCAATTACCAGTATACGAGTTGTCAGAGCATTTCCATCATAGCTCTTTAGATTTGTATCTAATACCGCTTATGCCAGTGCTAGGGGCCGTGTGGTCATATCATCCATGTTGCCACATGAACAGGTACAATAAAAGCGTACCTGAGATACAACACATATCACGAATCGTTAGATTCTTGGTATGTGATTTAGAATAGGTTTACCAGAAGACTATTCTGTGAAGTCATATGACGCAGTCAGTATGTCGGCACCTCTTCCCACTTCCCTTATATGTGTTGTAATTCACCGTTTGCCATTTGGTCAACCATGTCACCAAGGGACCTGACCATAAATACGAGGGTTAGTCAAGAGTGTGTGTCATTCACCGTTTGTCATTTGGTCAACCAGTCCTACGGGCAAACCTTCCCCTTACACCCCGGGTGGGGTTACACGTCTATGAGGATAAAGTCACCATCGTTGAAGACCGTGGGAATGTTTGCTGGTCGCGCGCTGAGACTGTATCGAAAACGGTTACGCTACACCGTGGCGGCTGGACCAAATTTAAACGGGTGTTGAGCGGTGAGCTCGATGGAAACCCTCATCCACATAGACAATGCCATCTACGTACACCGTGGGCCATTCTTCCCACGCCTGGGCCGTTACCAGGACCCTACGCGAGGCTTCACCCTAGACCCCGATCTGCGGATAGCCTTCGAGAAAGTGGTGCTTATTGTGGACCAGCTGTTTACACCGGACGAGCGGTCAGCTGTTCAGTTGGGCTGGACTCGTGCCCTGAGTGAAGCGGCGGCAGAACCCAATGAGCAAATCATCAACCGCGACAAGGAGGAAGACGAGAGGGAGTATCCGATTCTCACCTCCGTGACCTACAGAGATGTCCTGGATAAACTTAACACCCGTTATCCACCGTCGGAGGACGACGACGTCATAGATTACCCGGATATGCTCAGTCATCCCAGTGGCAATTGCATCCATACAAGGGAGGCCGGTACGGCATCGGAACCCAAATGAAAGCATCCAGAAAAGAACTGTGACCCCAGAGCCAGATATTCACAGATAATATGGGGTGTACGTTTCATGTTGCAATCCCATGTTGAAGGCTAATAATTAGAGTCGATTTTTTTCCAGGACTGTACTCACTTATCTTAAACTATGCGACGTGAAAGGCCCCGCTTACCGCTGAGACGGAACACAGCCCCCACCGCGGTGGAGGACAATTTTAGTACAGATCCTGACGAACCGCCCATAGAAGTATTACCCATACAGGAAGCTATGCATTCAATCTACCAACATCATTGGCCTACCACCCGGCACGGTTTTCACCGCCATCGCCCCATATTAGACTTTCGGTTAGAGGATAACACCCGCCTACCCCACCACGCCTATACCATTTTTGAGTTACAACACATATAAGGGAAGTGGGAAGAGGTGCCGACATACTCACAGAGTCACATGGCTTCACAGTGTAGACTTCCGGTTAACCTATTCTAAAGCACATACCAAGAATCTAACGAGGACCAAGCTACAGCCTTCAAATTAAATCTCACCTTTGGGTATTTATTACGGCATAAGTAGACGGACCAGCTCCGGAACTTTTACCCCAGTCACAATACCCTCGTGTACGATCAACCCTTCACCATTACGGATCGGGCGTCCCTGGACACGACACTGACCCAACTAGAGACATTGAATAGCTTGGAATGGGCCAGACAACAACGCCTCCAACACCAAATGGCAGGTGGAGATGACGACCAATGTTACGTTTTACGTGACTAAAATGATCGACCACCCAATCTTTTGATCTCACATCATAAACGTTTCCTCCCTATAATTACGAGAGAGAGTCAAATCGTGTACCATTCACGTACTGACCATGACGGAGCATATTATACGGGCGTTTCTCAGCTTGACCCCCGAGGTCTTCCTGCACGTCTATTCGGATATGGTCGATATCATGGAGGAGGAGGGAGAATCTGTGATACGGACCCTACACAACCGCGCCCGGCTAACATTCGTCTGTCCCGGAAGGGCCAGACCAAATTCAAACGGGTGTTGTCTGGTGCACTGGACGGCGACCTCATCCACTTATGTCACGATGTGTACGTCCGATGCGGCCCCTCCTTTGCTCAATTGGCTCGGCTAGATGGGGCTACAGTGCATTTTACCCTTCACCCTGTTCTATGGTCTGCATTGGAAGATGCCGTGGCAGATGTGGATCAAGTGCTTACGCAGGAAGAGCGGTCATCAGACGAGTTGGACTGGCCATTTGTCATGGACGATGTGCTGGCAAAAAATATCAGAAAGAAACTCCGACCCCGGCCCAAGATATATCCGTTATAAATAAACGATAGAGCCAGGGTCCATCATCATTTGTCACCATGAAGCGCTGGGAGAAGGTGTTGGATAACTTATACTACAGTCCCGACAGTCCGGCTGCGTATAGTGCATTGTCGGCTCTCTATCGAGCGGCCAAGCCCCAGAGGATACAACGTGCCCAAGTCCGAGATTGGTTAAAAAACAAGACACCTATACCTTACATCGAGCTGCCCGTCGTCATTTTCCACGGAACCGGGTCATCGTGGGTGGTATAGATGCCCAGTGGCAAGCGGATTTGGTAGATATGAGCGCCTTTGCCAAACACAACGATGGGAATCGATATATTTTGACGTGCATCGATATCCTGTCAAAGTATGCGTGGGTGGTACCCATCCGGGCGAAAACGGGGGCGAATCTCATAGCGGCGTTCAAGGACATCTTCAAGACCGGGCGCAAACCCTTGTATTTGCAAACCGACGAAGGCACGGAATTCCTCAACAGATCGTTCCAACAGTTTCTGAAAGCCCAGAAGGTCTTCTTCTTTCACACCTACAACGAGACCAAGGCTTCCGTTGTGGAAAGGCTCAACAGGACATTCAAAGGCCGCATGTATAAATATTTCACCTATAAGAATACAAGGCGGTACATCAATGTTCTCCCGAAACTTGTGAGTGGCTACAATCGAGCCTATCACCGAAGTATACAGAGAGCCCCCAGTACTGTGACCAAACGCAATGGAGCTCAAGTCCGGCCTGTCTTGTACCCCATGCAATCACAACGAACGCCGAAGGAGGTGTTCAAGGTCGGGGACCCTGTACGAATCAGTAAAGTCAAGGGTAAGTTCGAGAGTTACCTTCTCAACTGGAGCGATAAGCACTTCCTGATTAAACGGCGCCTACCCCGACAGTAGCGAGTCTATGAACTGGAAGATCTACAAGGGGAAACACTGCAAAGCACCTTTTACTAGACGGAATTACAACCTGTCGTAAAAACACAGCACGACTACCACACGGTGGAGCAGGTTTTGAAAACGTAACGTCGACGTGGCAAGACGATGCACTTCGTGAAATGGCAAGGCTGGCCCAGTTCCTTCAATTCCTGGGTCGCGTCCAACCAGGTGAAACGACTATAAAGCCAGACACCACCACCATCATCCTTCATTCCACGTTCGACCATGAACACGGTGCTATGGACAATCAGCAGCTGCCTCTGAACACAGCGTATCCCAAAACGCGCAAAGCGCAAGTGGGCTTTGTGGTGACATTGCTAACCCTGCTGGGCATTTTATATGGGGGTGTGTTTTACGACGTAGCCTATCTCAGCACTCTACTCATCCCACGAAAGACACAACCACCAGCTGTGAGTGCAGGCCAGACGAATGTACAGACATTCTCTACACCAGTCAAATCCGTGATCGAGTTTCTGAGTGATCAGAGGAGGAAATATTATATCCGCGGAGGAAATTATATTTGGTGTTTTTTCTTCGACTAAGTTGTCTCTGTTTTTACGCCGTTGAACACGGAAAATTCGCAGAATATTGCTATGAATTCGCTGAAAATTAAGTTGGTTTCTTCGAAAATAGAAGAAAAACATAGGAAATCGAAAGAAAACGACAATGGCCCTAACGGGCCACCGTAAGTATCGAACATTTGGATATGCCTTTCATCTTATCGGAAGGTCACAAGATATAGGCGGACGACCTTGACCTTTTGATATGTGATGACCCCGTGACCCAGACCTTGACCTATGACCCCAGCCCAGAATTTGCGATGGTACATTTTGATTGTACTATTGCATTTATTAGGCCGAGGTCAGAGGTCAAGGTCGAGGTCATAAGTCAACGCAAAGGTCACGGGGTCATCACATATCAAAAGCCAAGTTCGTCCGCCTATATCTTGTGACCTTCCGACAAGGTGAAAGGCATACCCAAATGTTCGATCCTCGATTTCGAGGTCAAGGGCGAGGCCAAGGTCAATTTTGACCTCGAATTCGTGATCAGTGATCTCGAAAATGCTTATATACTGATTTTTAAGTCAATCGGTGAAGGTGTAATTTTTACCTCCAGAAACGCCAATGTTCAAGGTAAAATGGCGGGGGCTTCAAAACGAGGCAATTCACGTGGATTTCCTCCGCGGAAGAAATTAATTGTATTCGCGGGGAAAATTAATTATATCCGCGGAGAAAATTAATTATCCACGGAGGAAATTAATTATATCCGCGAAGGAAATTAATTATTTCCGCGGAGGAAATTGATTATATCCGCGGAGGAAATTAATTATATCTGCGGAGGAAATTAATTATATCCGCGAAGGAAATTGATTACATCCGCGGAGGAAATTGATTATATCCGCGGACGAAATTAATTATATCCGCGGAGGAAATTGATTATATCCGCGGAGGAAATTAATTATATCCGCGAAGGAAATTATTTATATCCGCGGAATTTTCGAAGAAACCAACTTAATTTTCTATGTTTCCTTTGTGTATTTTCCAAGAAATCATCTGAATTAGGCGAGGGTCCAGGGGCCGCCTAGGCCCCGGGGTCTAGATTACAGGAGATGCATTCTGAGCTATTTCAGGCACATAAAATGCCATATTAATGCTCAATAAAATGTTGAAAATGCGGGTTCAAATAAAACATTTACAAAGTCTATTTATCACTGAAAATCAGGTTCCACTTAAAGATTTCCGTCATCTCCGCGCACAAGAAACCCGGTGATGTGCTACGAAACACTGAAACGTCCGGGAGAGTGCTCGTGAAAACTGGAGAGAAGATAACGCCCAAGCTTTATCGACGAGATTCCAAGACTAAATGATGATTATATGCCTACAGATTTACTAAAAATGTACAGATGGTGCTAAGTCTGATGGTTAAATATTACAGGTCAACAGCGCCATCTGCACATTTTAATAATAATGCTGACGGTTAAGTATTACAGGTCAGCAGCGCCATCTGGACATTTAATAAGTGTACAGTCGATGGCGATGTTAGACCCAAATATATGTAAGTTACAATACATACGGTACGAATTATGGTTCAATTCGCTCTGAAAAGGTTTAGGTCTAGATATTTTGTAAATCTTGAATTACGTAATGCCAGTAGTGTTTAGTACAGCAAGACTATATAACTCGAACTCGTCCAGTATGATTGAGACTATACATTCAGACGCTGTGACATTGCCCCGATTCCAGTAGCCCGCAATCAGCGGTCCTGGAATTATTGCCCCGACCATGGTCGGAGTGGTCGAGGCGGTTCCGTCGCCCATGGGATAGATCGCACCACCTGTTAGTCTTTAGTTGAGGACATACATGCTTGCTCCCATTGAAAGAGCCTGTTATTGTGTTGGTGATTAAATCTTATGTCCACAAATGTGGACGCAGGGATCCAAGAGGATATTTTCGTCCACAGAGCAGGCTTTAAGCAACAACAGCGACTTGGCGATATCGATTCTCTTAGACGGAGGTATCCCAGCAGCCTTTGCGGCGCTCCGTGACAACTGTGGCGTGGGCTAAAGCAAGGCCTAGCGACGTATTCACTTAGCCCAGGCAGACCGCGCTTCTCGCCGTTAAATCGTATTTCCTCGACGTTTGCGGCTGGTAATCATTTGGAATCGATAATATATTGTTAATAAGGTAACATTTAACAGCTGAAAGGATCAATTGTAAATCTGGATAATTAACAGCTTTATAAAAGCAGAAGAACACAAGACTATCCATAACGGTGAAGGAATTTTGCTACAATTATATATCTGCGTTATTTAGCATTTCATGATCAATAAGTCAATCATTTAATAAGTCAATTTACTGAATATGGATAATTAACAGCTTTATGGGGGGAAATTAAAACAGATTATCCGTGTTATATGCCGACAATGACGGTGTTGCCGCTGTGTTAACCCCAGGATTTTAACGGCTGGGTTAGCGCCCTGTAGATCAGTGTTGTGGGTTATTTAGAGCTGTTTATTACCCTTTCCTGGAGTCTTTACCACACAATTGATCCTTTCAGCTGTTAAATGTTACCTTATTAACAATATATTATCGATTCCAAATGATTACCAGCCGCAAACGTCGAGGAAATACGATTTAACGGCGAGAAGCGCGGTCTGCCTGGGCTAAGTGAATACGTCGCTAGGCCTTGCTTTAGCCCACGCCACAGTTGTCACGGAGCGCCGCAAATTTCTGTGCAATGTGCAGAGAATATTCGGCAATAAATCTTTTTGGTAAATAATCTAATTGAATGTTTAACAGACTCCCAGTACCAACCTTTCCTTCGTGCAATTTACTTCTGTTCCCCTGCAGAGATGTTACCCGCAAACATATCCCGCTGCCTCGACATAGTCATCGACGAGCGTACGTTGTGTGCCAACAGAAGGCTGTCTGAATCACGATGGTGTGGTAGGTACAAGTCTTGTTGTGGCGCGAACATATCAATTTCCGGTGTCGCCCGCCATTTATTTCTCGATGAGAGCAGTCGCATTCGCGCTGGCATTAGTTTTGAGTTCATTTGACAGATCATTCATCGCAATTTTAAAGGTGAGTCGTTGTTGCTGCGGCTGTCCTGGGAAACAGTGGTTACAGTGCGTCACGTTTGAAACTTCAAATGAAGGCGAGCGATAAATCGCACCTATGTGAGGAGAGCGCCGACTTTTGCATGAAAACAAAAGGTTATGGCGGATTCCACGATAACCTAGTCCACTTTTCCGTCAAATTCTCCGTCCAACCGAAAAATGACATTAGCAACTCCTTGTCATGTACATGTTTGCTAAACCCACCAAGGTTGTGTAACCATTTTACCCTGTAGAGAGACAGTCTTATCCGGTATATTTCTTGTCTGCAGTATAATAGAGAGACAGAAATGTAAATGTTGCTAATGTCACTTGTTCTAATGTCATATTTCCGTCATACCTTTTTTTTACAATAATCACCACAAATCAAATGTCAACTAAATTATTCAAAAAAAGATTTACAGTGAAACTAGCTTGACCTTATTAAGATATATGTACCATTGCCAGTGTGTTAAATACCAATACATGGATACTATGAGCATTTGAAAAACGTTGCTAATGTCATTTCCGTCCAACTCCCGTGACGGAAATGACATTAGCAAAATTTTGAAAAGACCCTGTATTACAGCATGGGTGATGTCATACACTGACAAGGGTACAGATACATCGATACAATTGGCCTAATTCCACTGAGCATATGCAAGTGCTTGTCTTACAAGAAATTTCGTGTAAATATACAAAATAGATTTTGACGGAAAAATGACATACATGTAGGTAACAAAAATGTTGCAGATGTCGTTTTTGTTTTGTCCCGCTAAATTGAAAACTGTACATGGAATTCATAGGGGTTCCTGTTTATTTTCATCTTATGAATTCATTGACATGTTTAAGATAGTAAGATACAGGGCACATTGTTTGTTAACGATATTTTTGAATTTAATGGTGTTGCAAATGTCATGTTCCGTCAATGATTGACGGAAATGTGTGTTAGTGGACTAGGTTATCGTGGAATCTGCCTTATGTTCACCAATATTTACAAATGTTGTTCTTCATACTGAGTACCGTAAACTGGGGTCTATTCGAACGGATTTGAAGGTTTTTCTCGTCCACACGTTCCATTTTTCTACAGAACGTTCCACGTATAAGGTCTTAAAATTTAGTCCATATAAATTAAATATTTAGGATTGATAAGTTGAATTTTTTTTTGGGTCGTAACAAATAAATAACGGTACTCACGTAAACAGGGAAGCCACGAGAGCATGATAACATTTGCCATTCAAGTGTACAACAAGCCAAATGATCACAAATAGTGAAAGAGGTTCCATATGCACCGAGCTTAAAACATGAAATCGCCATCAAAACTGTACATTTTAGCAGAGCGGAAGTCAGGTGTTCAAAGAGAACTTCAAAGCAAGAGAAATAACTCTGATACCTGTTCAGGTGAAAACAATTGGAGGGTCGGGTAGCTAATTTAAAAAAAATTACATTCTGCGTGTTGACTCAGCGTACAGGCGAGTGTCACCCGTCAAGCGCCTCATTGTTTTTTTCCCAGGAAAGTGGAAGCGCCGGTCTATAAAATGTTTCAAGGATTACAGACGATTTACAGGGTTTTAGAAAGAAAGATTTCTACAGTTGTTCATTCTATTAATATCAGTCCTTATGATATTGCTTACTTCGGCGCGCTCGAAAACCCTTTGACGAAAAATATGATCGCGTTTCCTTTGCGTTTCGGTTCAAGGCTATATGGTTTCAGATTTTTCAACTTGTTCCATTCATTTGTGTTGTTCGGGGACCTTGTGGATGACGTGTCTTCCGCCAAAACATGTCAAACAAGTTTTGTCAAAGGTCAAATCATTGGTCATCGGATCGCTGACGTAACATTTCCTGATTGCAATTTATCAGGCTGCGCAACAATCGGCACCCAAACACAGTCTTCACAATCCTAATATAATTGGGATAAGTATTAATTAGGCGGCTAATTAAGTCTAAAAAACATCCGAATTCTCCCCAGGTTGTCATTTCGGACAAGGGGAGTAGTAAAGAATCAGCGCCATAGTAACCGTTTAACCTCCCCGAATTATTCTTTACTACTCCCAATATTGAATAGTTTGAAAACGGTTGAATTTGTGCGGATTTGAGACAAACTTCATTCATGACTCATTCACACACGGGAACCTTACTATGGCTCGGATTCTTTACTACTCCCGTTCAGCGCTTTAAGTAATTGGCATCAATCTTGAATAAATTACAATCTCAAAATTGACTTAAAATGAATATCTGGAACTTAATGTATGTTTTATTGAGTTTTGTTTTGAGCACATTTATTGCTGCTTTTGCTGGATATCGTGCAAAATAACTTGTCAGATTTGTTAAGTTTTGTTGCAGTTGATCTCAAATTCTCATATAAAATGGTGATTTCCCATCGTAAAAAGCCAGCGGGTGGTTGGGTGCCCAGTGGGCACAGGTTCCTGTTGCTTTAAATGCATTTTGCTGAGAAGCAACAGGAACTTGATATTGTGGTGTTGAGGAATGTAATTGCATTTGTCTTTATTGTACCAAGCGTCCTGTCTGTGTCTTGTGTGCTGTCCTCATTGTTTTATGGGGTGGATGGCGGGTGTCGGGTTCCATGATGTTGCATCAAAGAGATAAGCAACAGGAACACAACTCGGCTGGGTGGTGCCTGGTTGGTTCATCACTATATCACTGAAATATTGTTGAAAGCGGCATTAAAAACTTAACTCACTCACTCGTAGAAAGCCATGGTAGAAATATCGTCTAGTTAGCCATGGTTGTGACATCAAGCCATGACGTCACCTAATTTGTTGACATCTGTCTGAAATTTACATGTCTGCTTGGCAGCAACTTAGTTGACAGAAATTTGTTGAAATGAATGTTTATGGAAATCATCGCACCTGTTCCAGCAGAACTATAGCCGCCAATACTCAGAAGGCATTATTTAAATATTACTTTTACGCGATTTGTAAGTATATTACTTATTTTATACGGAAATATTATATGAAATCTGTTTTAAGGCGGCTCACTGGGTAAACATAGATGACAACGTCAGCTTGAAAGAGTTGTGCCCCCTTAACGTTATCGTTTCCCTAGCATTAGCATGGACAGGTGTAGATAATGGGGACGGAGAGGGGTCCTGCAAAGCACTTTGTATGAAAAATTAGAACAAAAAGAAGTTTTATTTGATTCGTCAGAAGATCTTACATCGATTGATATTCTTTGTTCAAATTATCAGCATAAGTTGTCAACCAAAATTGTTATGTTTAGCCAACTTTGTACTCGCAACCTGCGAATTGTTGTGCTTCATTGCTGGATTATGGGATAGATTATTACACATGGCAGTGTGACTAACGTCACTGGACCTACGAAATAGGGTTTGAGATAATTTAAGTGTGTACTCGAGAGATGACTTGGGGGCCCTGTGTGCTACCATGAGAGAATTTATATAGCGTCTCTAATTGACAGTGGGAACTATTAACTTTTCCAGATGTCACCGCTGGTGAGTTATTAGCGTAGCAACTATTATCGCCCTCAGTTTCTATTACCCTGGAGAATGATCAGCCCAGCAGTACAGCACAAAGTGTTGGGGGGAAGAGTCCGAGAGAGCGGGGAACCCCCCGCCCCCCCCTTCTCGGCATTATGCGATTTTTCTTAAATTAGCGTAGGGAATGATGCTCTGTCAGAGCAGTTGAGAAGTAAATGTTTGTAGTCCTAAATAAGACAGGAAACTGGATAAGAAACACAAATTTGAAGTGAGAAAGGTCAAGATCAGAGATTTGTTAGAATGCAAGATACAAGAATGCAATCAAATCAGGCATCACTAGAGAGCCATTCTCCATTGATATATTTATTTGGCATTCAACCTCAAGGTACCTCATCTGAAGAGAGTACATAATAATAATCAATGAACAATAAAGCACACACGGACTGAATTTAAAACACAACGATGATTTTATTATCGATTTCTTCAGTAATAACATATAATAGGGTCATTGTTGTGTTTAAATTTAGTAATTTCTCTCATAAAATCCAACCATTTTTTATTTCTTTTTGAGGTAGAACATTTTTTAACTAATGACTGAACTGAAGAAATGGTGCAATGTTGTATAGGCTGGATATATAAAACGTGCAGTATAACATGCCTTCAATCTCAACGAAATTCCAAGACCAGCAAATGAGTGAAAACGGATAGGCCTACTATCGGAATGTGTGTGGTATCGGAATGTGTGTCAACATTACACTGCAAGTTAGGCTAAAAATAACAACCTCCATTCTCCGATCAAATGATTTGCTTCCTTCATGCATCGTGGCATATACAGCTCGCCTGACGCGAGATTCTGGTATTTCGGTAGCCTTCCGCAATACCACCGGCTAACAGCGACCAGCATGATCACGAGGGTTCCCGAATATTTCCAACAATTTACGGCAGATGTTCGGGAAGCATGGCGTGGACTATGAGGGAAAACATGGCGGAGCTACCTTGAAACATATAATGCCGACATATTTTGGCAAGTACCATTAAAGTTACTGATATTTTCGAGAGCTGGGCGCATCATTTTTTTTTTTGCTTTAGTGCTGGGCGGCCGAAGTTAGTCCCAGGCGCTTAAAAGTCACAGAGAAGAATACAGCCAAGGGTTCCCAATGGGCATGACAGTGCACTCGCTGAGCTAACAATAAATAATGAAAAAAAAATAATTATAAATCAAATTTTCATCAGAATTCGATCAGCTCAGAACTTGCTGGTAACAATACCCTAATGCACGTTCATGCCAAAAATCAAGGCTCTAATGTTAATGGTTCTCCTTATTTTGCCGACGAAAGGATTCGTATGGACTCACTGACTCATTACCGGACAATTTGCGATCTGTAGCCTACTTCGTAGGAACATATGCCACGTTTTCACCCTTGAAAGCATACATGTACTTCTTCTTTCTCTTGTCATTTACTGGTATGTATGGTAATCACTCTTTCAATTCAATCACAGAAAGTGAAATGTCCCACCATAAAATCTGAGGTGATCAAGCTCTATTACCAGAGGAAGAAGTTGACAGAAAGGTAAAAAAAATTGTAGATAATCCAATATTTCTTTGTTATTTCAATGATTTTAGAGCGTGATCAAATTTAGTAGATTAGGTTAGGGTTTAACGTTGAGTTCAGCGCTATTTCGGCCATATAGTGACAATATAACTAACTACGATATGATTAGCTGGACATGTGACTATCCATGTACAGTCATCATGTAAAGGAAATTAATCTTCCCCTTGTGGCAACAGACAACTCCTGCTGCTCACCCACTTGGGGGCTCAAATTTATTAGAACAACTGATTGAATTTATCCCCAAAATGGGGATGATTGCATTCTGATAGGGGAATTGAATTATTAGAGGTATTACCATGAGTAGTAAATCAAGTTTGCTTTAATGCTCGCATAACTGCAATGAAGAGAAGTCATTTTTAGCTCACCCAGAAAACTCATAAATGTACCCCTATCATCATCGGCGTCGAATAATGTTAAGGCAAATGTTAAGGTTGATATCTCTATAAATACTTGTTCTATTGCCCCCAAAGATATGCTTTATTCAGAATGTTGGGAGGGGGATGTTCAAAAAGTTTTGCCTAAAGATATATTTAATTAGCTTAATTAGCTGACTAAGCTAACACTACAATTTCATGTTAAGGTAAATATTAAGGGTGCTATATTGATAAATTCTCACCTGATTGTGCCCATACTTGGCATACGTATAATATGGGATGTTCTGAGGGTGATGTTGCAGAATGGCTGCATTCTGTGAATATTTTCCTATGAAGTAGGCTCTCGTTAGCAAATTGTCCGGTACATGTACTAATGAGTGAGTCAGTCAGTCCATCCGAATCCTTTCTCCGGCAAAATAAGGAGAAACGTTGACATTAGAACCCTGATTTTCGGTATGAATTTGCATTTATATTTGAGACTGTTCTAGAATCTGGTGGATGTGACACAGACAGTGTTGCTGCTGAATGGGAGGATATCAAAGAACTTGTTTCAAGTACCGGTTTGCATAGTATGGAATATCGAGGAGTATGGGCTAAACTCCTTTTAATCTCGAAGAGAGAGTCCTTGAAAAACATTCTAGCAGTCACAGAAATTCTCCTTGTTCTGCCAATGAGTAATGCAACCCTTGAGAGAGGATTTTCCTGCATGAGCCGAATTCACACGGATTGGAGAAATGGTCTACGAGAGAAACGAGTGGAACACCTGATTCGAATCCAGGTAGAATTGCCTGATGAAGTCTTATTTGATGCTCAACCTGCAGTAGCAAAATGGAGTGGTCGATGTGAGCGATGATCTAATACTCGACCATATGGCCCTCGTCCATCCACTACATCTAGCTCTGGTGCTTCTCATTGCAAAAAGTTACCCTGGTCAGATGTTCTGGAAACTGTGTTGGGTCGAATACATGATACCGGTACTGATAGTGATTGAACTGTGTATCCAGAACCAATATAATGTTGAATTTTTTCCTCAGGTCTGTTTTTACTGTCATCAAGAAACTCGGTGACAGTTTAGTTTAGGGTGGATGGAGGGTGGATGGTTCCATGCTGCTCCAGAGATTTCCTCTTTGAAATAGCAAGAACGCAACTTGGCTGAGCGGTGCTTATAGTTGGTTCGTCTCGATATAGCTGAAATATTGTTGAAAGCGACGTTAAAAATTCTATTCACTCACTCACCCAATCATGAACATTTTTTGAAATTTTACTTTTTTGAAAGAGATCATGAATAAACTATTTGATTTTCAAATAGAATGTCATGGCAATGGTTTTGTAAAATGTCCATGCCATGGTGAGCAATTGTGGTGCTAACAATTAATGATCATTCAAGGATATTTTTTTCTTTAAGATTTCCTGAGAATGAATCATCTTCACTGTGGTCAAGTGGCAGTCTAGTCTAAGTAACCAGGATAAATGTATTTCCATTTTCTTAAAAAATGAAGCCGAAAAATTGTTCTTTTCAATATATTTTATTGAGTTGATATCAATACTCTTTCTCCTTCCATTCTGTAGTAATATACACTTATCAAATGGACCCAACCCCAACAATTGACTTGTGGCCAGAATTTCCCTTATGTGTTCAGCATGCTAATCCAATGAGCAGCGGAGGGTCAGTTTGATATGTGCATATCTGCAGGGGTAATCTTGAAGCAGAATACAAGTCAGATGATCCAACAACATCCAGTAGTCATCGCCGTCATCTATAAAGAATTTCCAACGAATTTCCAGTCACCTGAAAAATAGATGTTCAATATTGTTATTAGCAGGTGATGTTAAATTTGACCTGCAAATTTCAGGGGTGGAAAAAACAGTAGGCCATTAGAAAATTCCTATTTCGAGCCCAGTGTGTATTAACTTGATGGGTTCGGATCTTGAGCATGGCCATGGGCTTTCAACACTGGCAGGATTGGTGATCCTGAATAATCCAGTGAAGTGCAGGAATTGGTACACTCTCAAGATAATTTCTGCATGGGAGGCTGGGTAATTATCTTCATCGTCTCGACCGAGTAGTAGTTTCAGATCGAGGCTGGAGTGTCTGGTGGCATTAAAAACTTTAACTCTCATTTTCTTACGATCATCGTCCATATTTAGGTCAGTGGGATACCACATGATCGGAAGTTTCCAGGCTACCACAGGAGCAGGATGGTGTCAGCTTTGGACTTGTAGGCTTTTAGGGCAGAGTATCCAGTTCTTAACTGTGCCAGATTGGTATACCGTTACCAGGTTCTTGAACTCTGGTTTAGGGGTGATCTTAGGACATATTTGGTGAAGATGTCTGCCTCTATCAGTAGTAAGATTCCATCTTTGCTGCCATTTGGTAACAGACAGGTTTCTATTGATGATATCCTCAGATGTGGTGATGTTACTACTCTCTATTGGTAGTGTTCTTGCCCCCTCTGCTGCTTTAGCTGGCATGTCTGCTACATGTACCTTATGCCCTGTAATGTTGGCATGGTCTGGTGCCCAGACAAAACTGACTTGGATGTCTTTGGCCCCAAGTTGGGCAATTTCTCCAGTGGTCATGGTGGTGTCTTTGTTAACTTTGGTGTAGTTTTGTGATTCTCTTCTAGTGACAGTACCCCAATGGCACATTGACTGTCCAAGAATATTCTTAGCTCACCAACAGTTGTTCCCAAATTGATGCTAGCTGTCAGTATGCTTCTGTGTGAAGGTGCCATTCCATCTTCAACACCTTGTTTGGTCTGCAGCTTTGGTCTGTGACTTGACATAGATGAGACTGTGCCCATTGGAATGAAGTCCATGTCTCTTTGAAACAGTAATTGTGATCCTCTCCCTCGCAATTTGTTGATGTAACTGACCACCGTGTTGTACAGTTGAGAACTCCAATGGCAGACTGCCATGAAGATCGCAGACATCTCTAGAATGTTGATGTGCTGTCTGGTCTGATGTGAAGTCCATCTGTCGGATACCTGTTGATCTCCTAAATGGACTCCCCAACTCGCCAGTGACACATAGGTAAATAAACGCCTCTCCGTTCCCGGTTGCTGGAATCCCGAGCATCACGTTCTTCTTGGACTGCCACTATTCTAGGAAGGTATGAAGTGGCTCCTGAATGGGAACATGAAAGTTGATTGATGTTATTCGGAGGTATGACTGCAACTGGAATGAGCGAATCTGGAGTCAACTGTACTGCGTTAGGTCCTAAATGGAGGTTAGGATCCCAAGCAGGCCTTGCCAGAGACGTGAATTATGTTGTGAACGAGAAGATAAAAATGTTACTATGCAGGGCTCGCTTTAGAGCATGAGAGATGACCTGCAAAAAAAAAACCCTTCCAAAAAATTTGCAGGTCAAATCCAAGATGACCTGCAATTGCAAAATTTGACCTGCATTTTTTTAATAAGATTTTCGAAATTCTTTCATTTTCACCTTCCTTGAGTTTGTTGAGAGACTGGCCAATTATTGTTCGAGCCGCGGGATTTTCTCCTTTTTGTCTGTAGAAACGATCACGTTCAAGTGTTTCCGCCCGTTTATGTGGTTCTGCCTTCGAATGTGTGATCACGCAATCTTTTTTGATTGTACGAGTGCCGCTAATCCAAGCTTGTTGAAAATTTCTCACCGTTTGAATTTGCCGTTCGTACTTCGAACACAGCGAACAGTTCATTTCTGTCACAATATCATGTCCGGTTTTTTTCTCCTTTTTCGTAATGTTGAGCCAGTCGTTAAACCCCCACGATCGTACAGTTGATACTTTTGCCATCACACAATTTATTTCATTATTTGGCAGCCCGGCAAATTAATCTGTCAGTTCATTTTGGCCAGTCTCTCAGCAACAAACGAACGGAAATAGGATTCCTAGAACAGCGGCGCACGCATGCGTAAGGACAGTAAAGGGAGACAACAGTTCTCTATTTCCAAGTAATGCGCGAGTAGACTCCCCTGAACATATTTACTTTTGCCATCGATCTGAACTCGACCACGACGATGTATTTTGTGTTGAAAAAGATGAAAAGTTTTCTACCTTTTGGACATGCCGTCGACGAAAATGATCTCGAGAATATCCACTGAACAGAAGATAATAACAATTTCTGCCACAGAAATTATGACCTGCAATTTTTTTTTTTTTGCAGGCGAATTTTCACATGGCCTGCAACACCTCAAATTTGGCCTGCAAATTGCAATTTGCAGGCCGCCAATTCGAGCCCTGCTATGAGAGTTTGAATCTTTATCTAGCAGTCCTAGAACTACCTGTTTCTGAGTTTCCGATGTACTGACGTCGCTGTGCTGGTGTGGAGGCTTAGTGTTCGTCACCTATCTTCTAACCCAGCTAGGACACTTTTCTTCACATTGAGGACAAGTGTCTGTCCTTAGTTGCAATAGAAAAGGATATGAAAAGGGACACTAATCACCAGGACATTCTGCTCCATCACACCGGCTCCAGTTCAGATTTCACCGGATGCGGGATGAATCTCAGTCTCTCAGTAAACTCCGATATAATATCACTGAATATTATATTCCAGTGCGAATTTCCAGTGCGAATTTCAAACTACGTTTGTTAGCCAATCAGGTGGCCTGCTTGGTGAACAATTTCAAAACTATGCCCACAGTAATTGCACACACAGTAGCATGGACCAATAGGTAAATATTATTGGGAAAATGGTACATGTATCCAAATATGGCATAATTTCCAGACAGTGTGCATGAATATCAAAGGGCTCACTCCCATCGAAAAGTCTGGCTTTGTTAGACAGTAAAAAATATCAAAAGATCCTGCTGTCAATCATTGTCAAAGTGAAAAGGCGGAAATTGTCATGATTGGCTTATTAATTTTTGTGATCTCGTAGAATATCGGCGAACAGTGCGCGCAAATTTTTCATAGCGTTACGTCAAGATGTTATTCCCCTGATTTACCATCTTTGTTTACCTAGATTGGATGAATCCCAGATGCTTGAGAGCTTGCATCAGTACCTGTATCTGAAATGTGAGTGCTTGCAGCTCTGACTAATGTCGTCGATGTTAGCTTCTATGTTGATTCGCCTGAGAGGAAAGAATGTCATTACTGGTGATGTCCCACTCGGGCGTTCTGGTCCAGAATTTATTCTTGTCATTTGAGCTCCCGCTCCGGGGTCTCTAATTTAGTCTTGCCTTATTGTCCCCCGCCCCGTCCGTCCGTCCGTCCCAACCATGTTGTGAACGCGATATCTCGAGAACAATTCAACCCATCAACTTCAAACTTGGGGGGTGACTTGACATCAGTGAGAAGATGGCTGGGATTGTTTTTCACCAAACTGCGTTAACCAAGATGGCCACCTTAGTTTCCATCCATCTCCAAAATGGTATGAACATGATATCGCGAGAACAATTCAACCGATCGACTTCAAATCTGGGGAGTGACTTCACATCAAGAAGAAGATGACTGGAATTGATTTTCTCCAAACTGCGTTAACCAAGATGGCTGCCGTCAGCCATCTTAGATTCCATCAATCTCCAAAATGTTATGAACACGATATCTCGAGAACAATTCAACCGATCGACTTCAAATCTGGGGAGTTTAAGAAGATGACTGGAATTGTTTTTCACCAAACTGCGTTAACCAAGATGGCCGCCGTCGACTATATTGTTAACGAGATATCTCAAGAACAATTCAACCGATCTACATGTACATGTACTTCAAACTTGGGATGGCTTCACAATGGTGTGACATTTTCCGTCCTTCCGTCTGTCCGTCCCAACCATGTTGTGAACGCGATATCTCGAGAACAATTCAACTCATCAACTTCAAACTTGGGGGGTGACTTGACATCAGTGAGAAGACGGCTGGGATTGTTTTTCACCAAACTGCGTTATCCAAGATGGCCACTATCGTCCATCTTAGATTCCATCTTAACTATGTTGTGAACGCGATATCTGGAGAACAATTCAGCCGATCAACTTCAAATATGGAGGGTGACTTTACATCACTAGCTAGCCATCCGTCCTTCCATCTCTCATAACGTCCTTCCTTCCCTCATACCATCCTTCCATCCCAACCGTCTTGTGAACGCGATATCTCAAGAACAATTCAACCGCTTAACTTCAAACTTAGTGGATGGCTGGGATCTCAGAATCAGCCCTCGCAATTCACTGCGGCAATCGGCACTGCCGCAGAGTTTGCCGCAGTAAAATCATCCATCGACGGCAAAAAAAAAAATGCCGCAGACGTCTGATTTTCCGATCTGAAAAATTATGGTGGGGCCAATGTTTTTATCAGGTGGGTATTGTAATTTGAACAAGTAAACATATTATAAAAAACAAGACGTAATCGAGCGTAGGTGTAAGCCGGTCTCATGAAGTTCCATTCCCATTGTTCACATCACAATGCATTGCGTCCTATCATCTTCGCTTACCCAAGTCTGACACTACACGTGTTGCCTTGGCTGAACGTAACACATTATCTGATCAGAATACAGGTCTGGTGATGTCATAGCGCTATAAATATTCCGTGGTCCATATTAGGAGAAGTGCAATGTGTGACCTCTTTAAAATTCAAATTTGATTGGCTATTCGAAGGAAATTAACATCAATACACCCACCACTTGCCATATTTGGAGATCACATGGGCAGACATCAAAGAAAATCCTAGCTGCTCGGTGTTGGCAAGCTCCTATCTTGATTGGCTATATGACATCACGTGCGTTTCCCGGTCTGAACAGTTTACTCTATTCGTTAAGTCAAGGTAAATGACGGAACGTTAGTGTAGTATTTAAATTGAAAATGTGAAGATGCGTCCTATAGGCGAGGTAGCCAAATGTTGAACACGCTGCAAGCGAGAAATCTGGGTCAGTCTAACCGCGGGAAATCCACGCCTCTGGTGAAAGTGAAAGCTTTGACAGTCAGCCAAAACTGAAAGTACAGGCTGCCGCGATGGTGAAGAAAAAGACCGCAGATGGTTGGGGGCTCACAAAACCCAGTCGACAACTCGCCAATGGCGACTAAAAAATGACAACTGACGACAGAATTGTTCAGTTACTCGCCAATGTGTCGATTAAATAATAGAGTAAATCGCCAAAGTGGCGAGTGAATTTCTGTTACATGAAGTGTTTAGTCGCCAAAGTAATTTCGTGTTCAGTTTATCAGGCAGCGAAATCCGAGCAGGCCGAAAATGTACAGGAAATAATGACAGAGAATAATGTCGACGATATACAGACATGGGGAAATCTTAGTCTATTTACAGACCGCACGTGGCCTGATGTACTTGTATGTATATATATTGCCTTTGGCCCCAGCGGGGTGTAATTGTGCAAATAAATCTCTCTCTGTAATATCTGGGATACCTGATCAAATTATATCTTGACTGGGCACGTGAAACCATGTGCAGGCTGGCATGGACGAGTCTATTTTGCGTGACACAATAATCATGTGCTCGCCCCAGAAAAGGTAATTTGCGACCCGCTGACTGTTCTCAGCCAATGAAATCATCGTAGTAAATACTTAACGTTAACAAATTTTATGAAACAAACTTGTCGGGAATTTGCACGGTCAAGAGTTGAAACGGCCTGTCCCATTCCAGTGCAAAGAGGTGATACGGCTAAAAGCACGACATGTGCGTTTTGACTTTAGTGTCTCTTCTAAAACACTTGTAGTCAAGTTACACCAGCTCAGTAATTTGGTATGCTGAAAGACACACGCCATGTGGTAAAAGTTTGCAGAGAAGAGGTTGGAACTTTCGTTTTATCTGACCGACTTTTCATTCTGGCCATTTCGGATTTGCCTAACCGACACACGAATGATCATTTCGTTCACGCAAACTATCGAGACGAGGGTACTCTGCATATGTTTTTTTTTCTCTCTCTTTTTTTTTTAAACTAACAATGGATTATCATGTTGTTGGAAACAAGTCTGCCATTTTATTACATGAAAACGTCGTTCTGGATTGGCGAGTGAATAAAACACCAGCATCCATGTCTATTGACATCTCCCCGTAGCTGAAATGAAATACTCAACTGCTCCCGTGCTGCAGTCAAAATGTATGGGACAAGTGAAGAAGGTCTGAAAAAATGAAATAATGTCTCCCTCGACAAAGGAGTTGTGAACAAACTAACTATTACGCCGAAGCCCATTTATATCTTTGTCCTACCATATCATCTGTTTATTACAGAAAATGAGACATCGAAAATATCATTCAAATTGCCATTAAATTATTTTCTATTGATCAAGTAGGTGCCTCAAAATGGCCTGTTGACGGGCATTTTCGCCTCCAACCTCCGGCTAATGAGAACCCGGTTAGTGACTCCCGATCATAGTTCTATGATATGGAGAAATTTGAGAATTCGCAATAACAAAAACTGAACTTTTGTATTTTATTTCTGCGTCAACGCGTATCGTTGGTCACGATTTAGGAGACTACTCTGCGGATTGCAATGGTAAAACGTTATTACAGACGAGTCCTGACGATGATCAAATTATCATAATAAATATCATACAAATCAAACAATTGAACTGAATATGCATGAAGCAGAATTTATTAAACATTCAGTCATACATGATCTCTGTGAGTTATCAAGTGTAAGTTGTAATCGTTTTTTTCAATTTTGACCAATGTTTTACTATTTAGCACCTGGTTCTCCGCTAGGTGATCGTGTTTGGGGTTCACGATTGTAAAAATGTCTTTCGGTTCGCACTTGTTTCTCAGGATACATAAATAAAACAATAACATTTGGAGTTTTTTGGTAAGCACTTGTAGTATCATGGGAAATAACTCATGATGATCACTGATATGGAGGTGGCCCCTGCGCCCTTGCCTGGAATTGCTCGCGGTGTGAGACGCTGTGCCCCAGGGGCAGAAGACCGTTTATATGGCTTCCACGTGCACAGCTGAGCTGGGGGATGGAAAACATGAAAGAAAAAAAAATGCCGCAGAAAACCATTTTTGCTGCAGAAAATCGCCTTTTCCACAGCATTTTGTTTGCCGAGGTAAAAATCTGAATTGTGAGGGCTGCAGAAGAAAGTCACTCATTTTCTGGCACAACTATGCCACCAGATGATCTTTCTCGATCACCCTGTCCCCTTTCTTCCATAGACAATTTGCAACATTGTCCTTCACAATTATATCTCCTTCACATCAACAACACCACACTCCTAGCAACAATTTACCATCACACAAAATATATATGGTATTATATCCCGTGTGTGTGAGAAGCCCATTTCCAGACAAGCTTTTTGGCGGGGGACCTGCTAGCTACTCAGCTTGTTCCAATAGGCATAGTCTCAGCCACATGTATATCCAGTTCCAGCGTGACATGATCCAGGTCACCTGAACATCATCACTGAGTCTTTCCAGACCAGCCAAGGTGTTGAAGATGGAATGGCACCTTCACACAGAAGCATTCCAACAGCTAGCATTGATTTGGAGACAACCATTAGTGGATCACGAGTAACGCCCAAATCCCGACCTTTGTCCGCCCCATCTACAATCCACAAGCATGGGTGATAGGTGCACTCTCACTCAACTGGGACAACCTTTCCATCTGTGCCTACCCACCCACTGCGGTCAAACCATGATGTGCTGACCAAGATTATGGAACACAATTGCATCATTCTTTTGGTAGTACTATATTGGCCACATCACCCTTGGTTCCCACTACTCTATGACTCTTACTACCTCGGTGGCCTGGGTTACTGGATCAACCACACAGGATCCAGCACTGGGACCCGCTAGAGCTGAACCTTCTATTCTGCAGACTAAGGGTTTTCAAGTACAGTTGCTGAAGCTATGGCTGCAGTAAAAAGACCATCGACTTCAGAGCTGTACCAGTCGAATTGAACTTCTGCACTACTGCACTTGGTGCAAGACCAGGGGATACGATCTCAACATTGTGTCACACCTCCACCAGGACTGGAAGTTACAGCCAAGTATTATAGAGGCTTTATCCAGAGTCTTAAAATTGACGTCTAAAATTACTATTGGCCCGGATAGCAACAGATCAGCTCTCCTCCAGTCTTCTTCTCTTTAGTCTCATCTAACACGTCAGCTATTACCAAAAAAGGGACCTTGAAGTAATACTGAGTGCCCTACTACATGTATGTCCACCATTTGAGTCTCTGCAGTCAACATCTATCAAGGCATTATCATACATTGTACAAAATGCAGGCCTTAAATTTTGGAAATTTGAGGGCAAGGCCAATTTGTTGGAATTAAGGGCACTAAGGCCTGGCTGGCATAATATTACTTGGAAATTTAAAGCAGGCATCAAGGCCAGTAGATAGCCGAGGGCATCCAAGGCAATGGCCTTAGTGGCGTTGGTTAAATTCAAGGCCTGAAAATGGTCTTCTTGACACCATTTGCTCTGGCTGCAGGAATATGAGAACTTATGCACTGAATCGTAGTTCCTTGACATGGACAGAAGAGTGGTCTAGAGTATCCTTTCGCCCGATTCAGGAGTTCATCGCAAAGAACGAATCTACTCAACAGGGAACATGTGCTCAGAGACTCTATCCAGCTTTAACAGAATTTGTGGGACCGCTGGAAGAGGATCGCTTTCTGTGTCCAGTCAGAGCATTAAGAGGCACAAGACGACTCCTGTTTCTATCGTTACAGCCAGGTGCATCAGCTGTCATCACTAAGGATACGATTGCTGCCTGGCTGAAGAAGACAATTCACTGGATGTATCAATTAGCCATCAATCCTCCGCCTCTCTTGTCTCTAGGCATCGTCTCATGAAGTGAGAGCCATTGCTACATCTTGGCCACTTTTGAAATATCTATCAGTGAATGAGATTGTTGATGCATGCGCTTGGACTTTCAATTTAACTTCTGCCGACTTTTACCTCATAGACACGTCCATACAGAATTACGTTGGGCCCAGTAAGTAGCAGCCCAGTGCATAGTCCACTAATTCTGTCAACAAAAGGAGGGAGAGAGGGGGGTGCCGCGAGCAAGATCCTGACACTTCGATAAGCATGAACAAGCATACCATTCCAAAGACGAAGGGACCTCCAAGGCAACATGATGGCATCTGATTATCTGGCAATAAGTAAATGAATGATTGGTTGGTACAATACTCCACCTTTCAATATATTACTTGTAATTCCTTGAGTTCCCTATGGATATCAGGATATTACTGGGCATAATAGATCTAAAAAGAATCGGGACAATGGCGTGCTCCGCACAATCTAACAGTGAGACTGCAAGGCCTGCTCTCCATTCTCCTCTGTTGGGAGTCTGGCATACTTTGATAGCAGGTGAATATTGAGCAGTAAATGAAACATTTAAAAACAATGTTGGTATTTATTATCAAATCAAACCTGCTATCAATCTTAATTTGCTCAACCCATCCTCCCCACTTGCTATAAAACACATCTTGAGCCGCTCGGGAAAAAGGGGAAGAACATGCGCTGAGGCATGCTACCTAGCATGGGAGATAATTTCTATTGCAGAGATCTCCAAATACGAGAGATATGGCATACGTTGATAGCAGTTTTGATTGATAATAAATAGCAACATTGTTTTTAAATGTTTCATTCTTCATTCTTACATGCACAATGAGTAATTTAACAGAAACTATGAAAATACAATTTTATTGTCCCCTGCCGCACTGCGGCCGGGGACTTTAAAATGGTTCTTGCTTCTTTGTGTCCTTGGATGTCCGTGTACAATGTATGTCTGTGGATGTCTGTTTGAATTTTCCACAAGCGATAACTTGCAACGCTTTGTTGGATTCTTCCGAAATTCGGCATACGCATTCCTTGCGACAAGACGCCATTAGGTATTGCATTTCAGCAACATCTGCCTGAAGGTGGCGCCACTGTGTCAAAATCGGTCTTGCTTCATTGTGTCCGTGGATGTCCGTTTAAATTTTGCGCAAGCGATAACATCCAAACGCTTCGTCGGATTCTCCCGAAATTCGGCTTACACATTCCTTGCGACAAAACACCGGCTGCTATTGCATTTCAGCAATATCTGCCTGAAGGTGTTGCCACTGGGTCTCGCTTCTTCATGTCCGTTCCTGTCCGTGGATGTCGGTTCAAATTCTTTGCAAGCGATAACTTCCAAACGCTTTGTTGGATTCTCCTGAAATTCGGCATACACATTCCTTGCGACAAGATGCCGGTTGCTACTGCATTTCAGCAACATCTGCCTGAAAGTGGCGCCACTGAGTTTCGCTTCTTCATGTCCGTTCCAGTTCATGGATGTCAGTTCAAATTCTTTGCAAGCGATATGGTTTCCTAATAACTTGAGAACTGCTCATCGAATTCTTCCCAAATTAGGCATGCATATACATTGTACCTTGCCATGAGATGTTGCTTGGGATTGCGTTTCATCCACTTCTGCTTACAGGTGACGCCACCTGGTGACAAAATCTGAAATTTGTTTATGGCTCATCGGATTTCTCTCAAATTTAGCATGCATGTACCATGCCAGGAGATCTTGCACAGGCGCCTCGGAGCACGTTTGAAAGTGGGGGGGCTGAACTCTATATCGGCCATGTTAAATGCTGGACTGGTGCTATCTAAGATAGGACTTACAACATTGCAGTCTCCCCCCCGGTTCCGCGGCCCCTGTTGCATGGGATTGCCTTTCACTCACTTGCACTTACCTGGTGGCAAAATCCCAAATTTGTTTCCTGGTAATACCATGACCTAAGCTGTCATGTGAGATTGCATTTCGCCCACTTGCACCCACAGGTAGCGCCACCAGTGACCTTGTGTTAAAATCAAAATTTGTTTTTCAGCCATTAACCTGAGTACTGCTCATCGGAATCTCTTCAAATAGTAGCATGCATGTATCATGCCAGGAGATGTTGCGTGGGATTGCCTTTCGCTCACTTGTACTTACAGTTGGTGCCACCTGGTGGCGAAATACCAGATTTGTTTCTGGGTAATAACTTGAGAACTGCTCGTCAGATTCTTCTTAAATTTGGTACGAATATTCCATGACATAATGTCGCTTGGGATTGCGTTTCCCCCACTTGCACCTACAGGTAGCACCACCTCGTTTCAAATCTAAATTTGATTTCGCTCATTGGATTTTTCTCCAATTTGGTATTCAGATACCATGCCATGATATGTCCCTTGGGATTGTATTTCGCCTGCTTCTGTGTACTGGTGGTGACACCTGGTGGAAAAATTTGAAATTTGTTTCTGGCAATAATTTGACAACTGCTCATCAGATTCTTCTCAAATTTGGTATTCATATGCCATAAGATGTCACTTGGGATTGTGTTTCGCACACATGTGCCTACAAATCTAAATTTGGTTTCCGGGCAATAACTTGAAGACCCCTCTTCAGATTGTATGCTGATACATGTACCATGTCATGAGATGATGCTTGGAATTGCGTTTTGCCCACTTGCACCTACAGGTGGCAACACCTGGTGGCAAATTAAAATTTGGTTTCCAGACAATAGGTTGAGGATGCATTCAGCTTCTCGTCAAATTTGGTTTGCAGATAATATGCCTTGAGATGTCACTTGGGGTTGCTTCTCGGTTACATAATTTCCATGCTTCACTGCATGAAAACTATATTACAGAAGCAATCAACGTCCAGTCAACCGTTCTGAGTTGATTTTAAAACTTGGGAAGGCAGAAAGACCCTTCCGCACCCAACGCCTATGAAGTAGCAGTTGCCTCCCTCATGTTTATCCCCCAAGATCAACAATGCTAAAAAATATTGCTGCCATTTCGACGGGCTTGATCCTGCTGCACTCGGAGTCTCATTCTTCGAAAATACAGATACTGGCTGTTTTGAACAGCTTGCACTCATTCCTTCCTTGATCATGAAGGTTTGGGTTTTTACCTCAGTTTGTGTTGTTTTTTCGCTCGCTCACATTGGATACAAAAAGCTGTGATAGTTTTTACCCCTTGCACAAATTTTGCCTGAAGGGTATTGTCGTCAGCGTCATCTGTCTGTCTGCCCGTCTTTCTTGTGGACACGATATCTCAAGAAGGATTATAGCCAGGCATTATAAATTCATACCACGTATGCATCTGGTGAAGGGTCAGAAGCCTATGAACTATTTCAGTCTTTGTTAATCATTTCTGTACATGTACATGTATGCTGTTCTATCACATCCTGAAGATGACAAATACAATTTTGTTGAAATATTGAGACTGTCACCATGCATTTACTAAGTTTATTCGGAGTTACTTTGCTGAACTGCATTAATTGACTTTATTGTGAGGTTGGACTATTCAGAGTTGTCTCCCCTTTGTGTATATGGCATTTTGTCCTGTGGAATTGTCTCCCCTTATTCAGTGAAACTCTTGTGAAATGAAAACCATGCATTTACCAATTAAACCGGGAGATTCTTTTTTAACTTTATATCTGTTGATTAACTTAAAAACAAATGTTCACTTGATCACTTTCTTCACCTTTTCCTTCCTTCATGGAAATTTTTCTCACCCTAAAGGAATCTTTTCTTGTTTGACCATTGTCAATTTCAGTATGGGATATGTGAATTCTCCACTCTTGTTTCAAGGACACCTAGACATCAAGAGTTAATCCCCTTTAGTTATCATTAAATATAAGATGTCATAAATGTTACATTGTTGTAAACATAAAATCTTAGACCTTTCTCTGGATTGCTAGCTACCAATTGGGACCAAGGCCATTAATTAAAACAACCTCTAAATTTGGACCAGTGTAATTCCAGATGTACGGGCATATATTTGTTTTGAAATTCTGATGACACCTGCACTGTTGCTAGGAATTTCATCAATCTAGTATGTGACCGGAGCTCTGTATTGTCGTAGAAGACATTTCCATATTTCACATTGATTACCAACAACAACTTGAGTAATTAAATTTTATGGATATTTATATATTATAAACAAAAAATCAGGGAGGGCCCACTTTGTGCAAAACTGGTTCATCAGTTAATATAAATTTATGTTACTGTGATAATTAGATTCTGCGAATTCACTCTGACATTCAGCATGTGACATTCAACATTTCAGATCCATGTCCATGTAATTTATCTGTAGTATGCAGAGACATAGGTGTAAATCTCAATGAAGCCATGGACATTTAAGGATGTCTACATTGTCTACATCCCGCCAAAGACTGACAATGGAGTACATGATAAAATCATAAACATGTAAATGATGCCTTCAAAAGCACTAAATGCCTGAAAACCTTAAAAGTCCTGATTTGCCCGGTGGGCTGTTCGTGTTAAGAGCCTTTATGTCACAATGGATTAGTGAGCCTGACGAAATACAGCCCCTAAAACCTAATAAATGTAATCAAGGATGGTGGTTCGGAAGAAGCTGCTAATATGATGGATTTAGGGCAGAGTGACTGGTTAGGTAATTTACGAAACTATAATAACTTTATGAGACTGAGGCTGGAGTGGATAACAGGCTTGGGAGAGGTTTAGATCTGAGCTTTCAGGACATTCCAGAAGACTACATACAAGTGAATCTCCTGTTGCTGTTAGTCTGCAAAGTTGGGATATCATATCTTAGGTGCAATCGGTTCTACCAAAGTGTTAATAATGCTTCCAACTGATTACTAGGATGGGATACCACCACCAGGTGGATCCATTGGTCAGTAGATAATACCGGAAGAAGTGATATCCAGGAATAAGGTAAGACCCTGATCAGGTAAAGAATGGAATCATTCTCTCATTTGATCGCTTCACATTGGGGCATGCTACTAGGAATTGGGGGTACGCCATGCAGAAAAGGATGACAAGTGAAGGAATGCACTGGCATACTGTTAGGAAGCTACATGTGTATCTCGAGTTCCCACAAGTTCCAAGAGCTCCTCCACTGGGCATACATGTACCTGGAAATCAAATACATGTACATCTCTCCACATGGTGACATAAATTTATTTTTCTGTTACTCAAGTAATCAATCTCATATTTGGATCCATTTTTATATTGAAATGGCTTTGGAATCCAGTGCTGTGAACTTTGGAATACGGTACCGGTATGCATATGCAGTTTGCCAGATTAGCCAACTGTTGGCTCCACCTGTCAATAGGGTGTGTTACCCTCAAAGTGCACAAACATTGTCCTATCTGACTGGACCTCCAAACTCTGTTACAGAGTTTATTTGGGAACAACAGCATGAAAGGATGCTGTTTGGTCAGTCCAGGCCCAGAACTTGTGATGGATTTAGGCTCGATGTGCTGGCTACTGCATTCCAAGGACAATATCATGCAAAAAGAATGTATTAGGGAGCTTCTCAAAATTGGGACATGTATTCCTTGACAGCAATGGTACATGCCAGTGATCCAAATGAGCATGCCAGACTCGGTGATCAGCACTGCCTCCCTGTGCACCATTTAGACATGGCATGGTACATGTATATATACCATTCCCTGTGTGTCATTGCGGTATGGCCTCTCATCTTCATACCCAAGTCGATTTCTCCATTCACACTTTGAATTAGCCGCGAGCTTTAGCCTATTCTCTCAGTAGTTATATTATAGGCTCGAAGTAACCGGCAGTATGATTGATTATAAAGTCCTGGGGTAAAACTAATGGCTCTGGATTTTTCGTCCTTTCAGAGATATTGTAAAAAGTTTAGTAGTGCCTGTTTCATCCTGCATGGCAATGTTTTTAGCCTGTCGCTGGTCAATGCTGAAAAAGGTCCTAATTCGCAGTCACTCATCTTCACAGTGAGGCATGGGCCAGCATAACTGGCAAACTATCATACTGATTGAAGCAAATCAACCAGCCAACCGAATGACATTACGAAATTGAATATTACTAACTAAAAAGGCAACAAATCTTCTCATGGAGTCTGGTGGAATATTTATTTGAAAGCTTTTCAGGGGATGGCAACATACATGTACCAGGTACTGATTTGAAGCAAATCAACCAGACTAACAGGGTTCCCGCGGTCATGGAAAATCCTGGAAAGTCATGGAATTTGAAAATTGATTTTCCAGGCCTTGAAAGTCATGGAATTTTGTGTCTGGTCATTGAATTTTGTGAGAGGTCATGGAAAAATTAAATGGAACTTCAAAATGTCAGCCAGGACAATGTTTGTCTTGATTTTTTTTACTGAAAACCTATGATGATTTTCCTGGACCAGCAAATGTTCTACTTGCCGAATGTCACATGTGGTCTACGAATGTGATCAAGTGTGCATCAGGGGAGGTAACTTTGGTCTTGGAATTCTCTTAAACTCCCAGCGTGCATTTGGGAGGAAATGGCTGTTATCAAATTGCGCCTATGTAAAAAAAAAATGCTATGAAAATGCACTTCTCAGTCATCATGGCTGTGGACTGATTTTCTCGATGCCCCCATTATCCATAGAGAATTTCTGATAGGTCATGGAAAAGTCATGGAATTTGTCCATAAAAGGCCAAGGAAAATCATGGAATTCAATATGAATTTCTGTGCATGAACCCTGACTATTAAGTGATAGTACAAGTATTAAGCCAACGAAGATTCTCATGGAGTGAAACTCCATTAATTATAATAAATGAAACATGTATTATATTTTTCATGCATGTACACCCATGAGGTCACAGGTGTTAAAAAAAATAGAACCCTACCCATGTGGTTTCCGCCGTGTAAAAAGGAATAGGAACCAAACGTCGTGATATGACTGAAATAGTGTTGAAAGTGACGTTAAATCAAACTCACTCACTTGCTCATGCATGCAATTAGAGCATTTCCACAAAGTGGATGCTCTTATGTTTTCATGAGAAACGGCTCCGCCGGATCTTCCGCCGCGACTGTAAATGTGAATATCTCTGAAACCGTTAAATATTTTCGTGTCAGACTTTGTGTGCTATCTCCTTAGGCCTGGGAAATTTGTCTGCTTGTGTTTTGATAGCCGCTGCTCGCCACTAGGTGGCATTGTAGTCAGAGCATAGGTAAACCTTTCTGTGATGAATTCGTCTGAACAGCTGGTCTGATTTCTTTGAAATTTTATTACAATGGTCTTGAAGGATAGGCAATGTGCTGAAAAGGTTTTGGTGTAGCTGGCATAACTTTTAAGGCAAGTTTCTTGCGTCTCAAAAAAAAAAGTTTTTCGTGAAATGAAAATTTACCAATTCACTTGGAGAAATATTTAAAAACTGTTCTATTCTAGGTTGTCAAGCATAATTTTGGGGATTGCCGACATGATAATTCCCTTTTGGTGCGAACCAAATTGCCATTTAAATGAAAACTCTCAATTATCTGAATTAACATCAAAACCTTCATAACCATCATTGATTTCTTTCATTGAAGTCTCATGTGCCTTCTCCCTAGGACTTTAGATTTCACCTGCTTGTTTTTCGTGGTATTTGGTCATCACTAGGTGGCACTATAGACTTGAATTCAGGTAAATATGTGTAACATGATATCTTCTAAACAACTTGTTCGATTTCCATGAAATTTGGGTATAATGATCTTGCAAGATAGGCAAGACAAGACAAGACAAGATTTTGGTGGTGTTGGCAAAAGCATGGAGGCACGTTTTTGCATCGCAAAATAAGATTTTTTTTTCACAAAAATGGAAATATACTTCTTTGAATCAGGGAAAAGTACTTCTAATTTGCCTAACGTGAATATAACATACCCAATGTTATAATTCACATCCCTTGTAAGCCAAATGGTCATTTTTGTCCCCCGCTACTTAGTAGGGCGGTGGGGGGACTTAGAAACACCATTGTCCATAATTCCGTAATTCCGTAATGCCGTAAGATTTTCTTGTCCGGACAATAACTCGTGAACGATTTAACTGATCAACTTCAAACTTGGGGTGTGCCTTGACATTGGTGAGAGGACGGTTGGGATTGTTTTTCAGCAATGTGCATAATCTAATATGGCCGCCATCAGCCATATTGGATTATAAGCAGTTGATCTTAGATTTTCTTGTCCGGACAATAACTCGTGAACGATTCAACTGATCAACTTCAAACTTGGGGTGTGCCTTGACATTGGTGAGAGGACGGTTGGGATTCTTTTTCAGCAATGTGCATAATCCAATATGGCCGCCGTCAGCCATATTGGATTATAAGCAGTTGGATCTTAGATTTTCTTGTCCGGACAATAACTCGTGAACGATTTAACCGATCAACTTCAAACTTGGGGTGTGCCTTGACATTGGGAGAGGACTGTTGGGATTGTTTTTCAGCAATGTGCGTAATCTAATATGGCCGCCATCAGCCATATTGGATTATAAGCAGTTGGATCTTGTCCGGACAATAACTGGAGTACGATTCAACTGATCTACTTCAAACTTGGGGAGTGCCTTGACATCGGTGAGAGGACGGTTGGGATTGTTTTTCAGCAATGTGTGTAATCCAATATGGCCGCCGTCAGCCATATTGGATTATAAACAGTTGGATCTTAGAATATATTGTCCGGACAATAACTTGTGAATGATTTAACCGATCAACTTCAAACTTGGGGTGTGCCTTGACATTGGTGAGAGGACGGTTGGGATTGTTTTTCAGCAATGTGCGTAATCTAATATGGCCGCCGTCAGCCATATTGGATTATAAGCAGTTGGATATCTCCATTTTCAAATCATACTCTTCATCAATGATATGAGATATCATCGACCAAAACAAATCGACCATAGAGGTCCATGGCCCCCGCAGCAGCAGCGCCAGTTATGGTGGATTGATTACATCCACCATAACTGGCGCTGCTGCTGCGGGGGCCATGGACCTCTATGATCGATTTTTTTAAATAAATTCTCAGGACCTAGTCCAATATCTACTTTCCCATGCCAGATCTGTGGATTTTGCTTCATGTGGTTTCGTGATATTTGTTCATCATTGGGTAGCACTATAGAAGGTAAACTTAGACAGCACAATTTATGGGCTCTTATTATTATTAATTTTGTGATCTTGTTAGACAAAGGATTTCAAAGAATTGACCTCCCATATGGATTTTGCGACACATCAACATAATGCTTTATTTATATTTCATTATGCATTCTTTTTTACAATTCATAATTTTATTAACATAGTTTAAAAATGGATTGAAAGGACATTGGTGCTGCTAGGACTGGCATATATGTGGCAGTGGGGTTTTTTACAGCTAAATATATCTAAATTTAGGTTAAATTAGACCCTGATTACGCACAAAAATGCTAAAATGCTGTCAGAGAAAATAATCTGCCATCAGTATGGTGTGATATTCGGGGAAATGCTCTTCTCTCGTGTTTCACATGAGCTTTCATTACATGATGTACATGTACATGAAACTAAAATGTTTTATCTTTTCTGTATATACACACATGAGGAAATGTTTTTATAAATGTTCAAGAACTCTTGTTGATGTAAGAATATTCATGTTAAAGGGAATAGTCAGGGTCGCTTTAACAGGTGTGTGACAAAAATAGGTTAAGTGAGAAAGTGGAAATAAATACTGTTTATCGCTCTCAACAATAATACTCAACACCCACCCATTCTAACCCATTTTCAAGTAAAGATTTATGGTTAAGTATTCATTGATTTTCTTGAACTGTCTGCAGATTTTGTGTCTCCACCACCTAAATGTACATGTATACGCGTGATAAAATGTACATACATACCCCACATATTGATTTCAAGTCTATATTTAAACATATCAATTAAACTTCACAATGAGAAAGAGATGGTGAATATATGACACAAATTGTAGAGGAAGATTTGGGAGATCGAAGGTGAATATTTGTGGGAAATTGAGGGTGAAACATAACAGAGCAATGGGTGGTGGAATTTTAGAGAAGTAGATAGTCAGTGTTTCAGAGAAATTGATGGTAACAGATTTGTAAAAAAAATTGTTGCTGCAAGTTGAGAGAAATTGATGGTGAATATTTGGGAAGTGGATGGTTTTTAAATGGAAGGCGTTGATGGTGAAACTAACATTTCTAAGAGAAATTGATGGTGAATATTTGAGAAATTGATGGTGTTTATTAAATGGGAGGAATTGATGGTGAAACAAACATATCTAAGGGAAATTGATGGTGAACATTTGATAAATTTAATGTGTTTAACCCTACCTGGCCTGGGCGATTTCGGGTGTATCCCAGCCTGGGGGGGGGTGGGGGGTGGGCGGAAGGTCCCCCTCCCACCCATATATTTTCTCTACCACTAAGGCTAGAACGCTGAAACTTACCACACAGTATCTTGGGTTCAAGCTCTACCGGAAAATGTAAACAAATCCAAGATGGCCACCATGATGTCACAGTGATGTCATCTTCTCGGAAGCCATTTTTCGGCCTATTGGGGGTCGATTTTTCAAAATTTTCATTTTTTCGATTTTTCTCTCGAAAAAAATCAAATAAAATATAGAATAATTAGTTTTGCATAAATAAAATACTTTCAAGGCCTTTTACGCAAGGAAAATGTGAAGAAAAGGAGCGAAAGGATTGAAAAACATGACTTTCACGGATACCACATGGCCGCCATTTTGAATTTACCCATGATCCTCTGCCTGGGGGTATGAAAATAGGCTCAAAATGATCCCAGTAGGATAAGCTTTAAAGTCACCAAGTTTCAGCCTCCTCGGTTTTGTCATTTCCGAGCAGCAGAGAAAAGTTCACTGGGGGGGAGGGGCACTTTCCCCCCCCCCCAGGCCAGGTAGGGTTAAGTTGGAAGAATTGATGGTGAAGCAGACATCTAAGAGAAATTGATGGTGTTTAAATTGGACGAATTGTTGGTGAAACAGAAATATCTAAAAGAAATTGATGGTGAATATTTGAGAAATTGATGGTGTTTAAATGGGAGGAATTGATGGTGAAACAGGCATGTAAGAAAAATTGATGATGACCATTTGAGAAATTTATAGTAAAAATAGATGAGAGAAATTGATGCTGAAACATAGGCCCCTATCCAAGAGAAACTGGTGCTGGTGCTGCAAATTGAGAGAAACTGATGGTGAATTATGGATGGGAAGATTTATTTGTGAGGGAAACATATATAGGGTGCTGCAATTTTACTGAAATTGATGGTGGATACTAGAGAAATTTGTAGTGAATAGATGAGAGAACTTGATGCTGAAACATATCCAAGAGAATTGGTGTTACATATTGAGAGAAATTGATGGTGAATTATAGATGGAAGGAATGGATGGTGAAACATCTCTAAGAGAAATTTCTGCCGCAGATTGACAGAAATTGATTTTAACTACATGTATAATTTGAGTGATTGATTGTGAAGCAAACATAAAGAGAAATTGGTGCTGCAATGTGACAGATATTGATGTGAATATTTAAGAAATTGATGGTGAATAGATGAGAGGAATTAATGATGCAATATATCCAAGAGAAACTGGTGCTGCCAAATTGAATGAAATTGATGGTGAATATTTGAGAAATTGATGAATAGATGGGGGAATGAATGGTGAATATTTGAAAAATTGATGAATAGATGGGGGGAATGAATGGTGAATATTTGATGAATAGATGGGGGAATGAATGGTGAATATTTGAAAAATTGATGGTGAAGAGATGGTGCAAATTGAGGGAAATGGATTGTGGATATTTCAGAGAATTGACAGTGGAATATATTCCAGAGATACTGGTGGTGAATATTTGAGAGAATTAGATGTTGAATATTGTTTTGAAATTGATGTTTGAGAAAAATTTATTTTGAATAGTGAGAGAAATGAACAGCGAATATTATGAGGAATTTATTTGATGAAGATTGAGAAAAATTGTTGATAAATACGAGAGAAATAGAAAGAGTATCATAAATATTTTGATGTTGACTTGTGTACAACATGAAGTAAAATGGTTTGTTCTACAAGAAAATTTTCAACTTGATGCTTTTAAATAAATTAATTATATATGGTTAATATAGAAATACATTGAATATTAAAGATCTGGTTAATATTTAATTACTTTTGTACATTTAATAAAATAGGGTTAATACATATATTTGGTACAGGTACATGTAGGAATTTAAATATAGCATATAGACATTAACTGGCAATGACTGGAGATGGCAGCTGTCAATGATGGAAGGATAGAGCCTAGATTTGAGTGACCCCTAGTATGATCTGATGTGTATGGACAAGCTATGCCATGGCTGGGCAGTGTTGCAGTAACAGACTAAGAGATACAGTGCTAAGCCTTTATTTATTGATACAGCCACATACATGTACATGTTACACTGTCACTCATCTCCAATTTTTTGTCTTCTAACCACAGATCCATATGCCTACCCAGTTGGCCATCGACAAGGACAATTGACTTGCTGAAACCCAGCAAGTGGAAAGTTACATATTGAATCATCAATTTTCCGTTGGAGGATTTGACAAGCGCTGACAGTTGCTGACATCTGGTAAGAGTATTTTTAATTACCTCTATTTGTCAGAACTGGCTGCTGTTCTCTTCATGTCTGGCTTGTTCTCACCTCAATACCATGTTAATTAGACATGGTGAAATAGTGTAAAATATCTGGTGTGCCTGTATAGTGTACAACATAACGACATCTAGATGTTGGACTGGCTGTATACATGTCTTATAAATCAGCCTCTAGGTTGATGACAAGCCTGTTGACAGTTGTTCCAGCTTGCCTACCTCATTCTATCATTCTCTGTGCATAAGCTATCTGGCCTCCATATTTACAAGGCCATTGATGTCCTAAATGGGCTAGCTCTGCAGCAATGTTATGGACTGTAGAGAGACAAATGGTCTGTGCAGATTATCTGCCTGACCAGCCAGAACATGCTCTAGAAGTATTGGTATAAAGGACAATAAATTATTGCTCTGTACAATGATATGATCAGTATGGGTGAGAAAGATATTTTGGACAGGTGGTATTTTGGACACGTCCTGCCATTTCACTGGCAGCGTTCATGGATATGGACAATTTTACACTTGTATGACAAGGAAGTTGAAACTCATCAGTGTTCAAAGTTTCAGCCATCTAAACCATTTTTACCCCTCGGCCAAAATTTGGCTGAAGGGTATTGTCGTCGTTATGTACGTCCGTCCCAACGTCCGTCCGTCCATCATAGCTTTCTCGTTGCCAAGATATCTTTAGAAAGACTTACCCTAGGCACACCAAACTTGCAGTGTACATCCATATGCTCATGATCCAGAACCCTATTGAATCTGGACCCGATTGGTTGGAAACTTTGGCAGTCATCTTTAACTTATGCGAAACCGTCACAGCTTCCTCACTACCAACATATCTTTAGAACGACTTACACAAGGCACACCCAACTTGCAGTGCACATCCGTATGCTCGAGACCCGGAACCCTATTGAATGTGGACCCGATTGGGTGGAAACTTTGGCAACCATTTTTAATTTATGCGAAACCTTTAATCTTGTGTATCTCGGAAACCATTTCGCTGTTCAGTGTAAAACTTGGTATGCAGCATCGATATATTAAGAGACTTGCAATGAATAACCACATCAGTTCCTGAGTGGTGGGAAGGAAGGGTGGCCATCTTTAATTTATGCAAAATCATTAATGATCTCTATCTCTCATACTGTTCAAGTGGTCGTTGTAAAATTTAGTACACATCATCGATGCATCAAGAGACGATGAATGACAGAACTGTGATTGGGCGGAAATCTTGGTGGCCATCTTTAATTTATGCAAAATCTTTAATGAAATATATCTCTGATACCATTTAAGTGTTTTATACGAAACTTGGTATACAGCATCGATGTATCGAGAGACTTGCAATGAATGACCACATCAGTTCGTGTGAGTGGCGAGAGGGATGGGCAGCCATCTTTAATTTATGCAAAATCATTATTCATCTCTATCTCTGATACGGTTCAAGTGTTCGATGTAAAATTTGGTATACATCATCTGACTTACGATGATTGACAGAACTGGTTTCTGTCTGGCCAAAAATCTTGGTGACCATATTTTATTTATGCAAAATCATTAATGATCTGTATCTGATACCATTTAAGTGCTTCATATCAAACTATGAATCATCAATACATCAAGAAACTTACAATTAATTACAAACAGTTTCTCTGATTAGGTGGAAAACTTGAATGCCATTGTTAATTTATGCCAAATCTATACCTCTGGTACTGCTCAAGTGTCTGATGCAAGACTTTGTATACATCATCAGTACATCAAGAGACTAAAAATGAATGAGAGAACCGTTTTCTCTGATTGGATGAAAACCTTGGCAGCCATTGTTAATTTATGTAAAATCATTGATGATCTATATATCCTTTGATACTGTTCAAGTGTTCAATATGATACTTGGTATACATCATCGATACATCAAGAGACAAGTAATGACTGCCAGTTTCTCTGATTGGACGGAAACCTTAGGGGCCATTTCTAATTGCAAAATAATCTTTATATTTGTCACATGACTGCTTGGTGTTCCTGACGTCTTCAAAGTAGTACGGTTCAGATTGAATACATTATGAATGGCTGGCGCCCAGAGCCAAAGGGTTTTCAGATGCGCAGCTTTGTATTTCTTTTGTCAAATAATCCCTTTGAAAAAAAGCAACTATTTTCCCCCTCAAATTTTTGCAGGGAATTCAATTTTCTGAGCTCATAAATGCGCCAAGTGGGCTTAAAATATCAATGCAATAGACATGTACTCTAAGTCTTAGTCAATTCTTTGTAACAGTTTGGCACTACGTGAATTAAATGCACAAGGAATTTGCAGCAAGGGTGCCTTTGCCCGCCATACATTGTCAATGGCACTTGCTGGTTTGATTGGTGCTGTGGGGACCGGTACCTGAAATATCCTCTGATATTTCGTGATAAAAATTATTTTAACTTCATAAACATATGCCAAGGAAATAAACAGTATATGAATAATTAGTTAATTACATGTACTTATCTGATCAATTATAGCTGCAGTTGAAAAAAATAACACCATTTGATTCGGATGTGTCCAAAATATAGCTCCCTCATTGATACTGCCAACATGCTAATTCTGTTGATATCTCAATGCCCTGAATGCGAAGATGGAAGCAACGATAATCATGAAATATATGTCAAAGATCAGTTCTGAGTAGCAGTTATCTGGTGCCAAGTTTCATCCCAAAATGTCCATTTTCTTCGAAACTAAAATAACATCTCAAATGCCCAAAATAGCGCTGTGATCTGTAATTCATATTCATTGTTAATATCTTTTCTAGAAGCATTCGCATTATTCAAATGGAACATAAACATTGTTTACGGTATTCGACAGACAACAAATGTCGTAGTAGAATTGCACACCTCTCACCAGCCAAGAACAGGACACCTCAAAACCTGTTCTTTCAAATAATTAGGCTACTCAAATAATTACTATTATTGTCTGTGTGGTACATGTATTTCCAGTTGTAGCTAGATTCTACCAAACTTTGGCTATCATACATAACCTTACCCATTGGGACAAGGAATTAGCATATTTTCAGGTGATAAAGTGTGCAAGCTAGGTCACTGGCCCAAAAACATTGATCAGAAAGCATTGAAAGTTGTCCTTATTATACAAGGTAACTCCGGTTTGGAGATTTTGAATTGATAAATTCTCCCTATGCTAATAATGGCATAAATAGGGAAGAATTTTAAACTGGTTAAACTCTCATTAATTACCCGAATATGCTCCACGAGAATCCACTGATAATTTGCTTGTATTAGGCAAAAGAATATCTTGTTCTTGTAAAAGACCATCAAAAAACAATGCATGTAGCTTCTTTTTACTATATTTTGTATTCTCAAATTTTAATTTATATGTACAAATGTACACATGGCAGTGTGACTAACGTCACAGGACCTATGAAGTAGGGTTTGATATGATTTTAGTGTGTATCTTAAAGACTGATCATTTCCATGGTTGTAGGAGGCATTGAGACATGTTTTTGCCAATTTCGAGCTTTCTAGGTCACCTAATTAGGTCAGAAATGTAGTCAGAAAGTATGACACATTCACCTTGACCCAATTAGGTCGGGTCACACTGACATAGACCTAATCCGCCTTTTGCGCTATTCCTAATGCCGGCTTCGGCCGCAAGGTGGCGCTGGCGCGCACTGCACTCCGGTCTGTTCCGGTTTGTCTGTCTGCTAATGTAAACATAAGGCGGGTATTGTACATGTATTTCACCTCGTTTCGTCAGATTTTCTCACTGATGGAGACGTCCTTGGTAGTTGAGGTAAGTATAGTCATCAAGTCTTATTTTTACTTGTTTGTACAAGCATTTATAAGAGCCACTTTGTCAACAAATTGGGCAATCAAAGGTCATCGCTGTTGTTGTTGTAAAATATGGTGGGTGGCCAGCAATTCAGTCTGATTAAACCACAATCCACTAAAAATCAGCAGGGGCCAGTTTGTTTGATCAAGTACTGTGAGAAATAATCGGATTATTAGGTAACCCGACTACCATGTAGATGTTAATGTAGCTGTATGATTATAATGGGATAAACAAGCCCCCTACCCGCCTCATTTGGAACTGCTGTTAGCGTTTCATAATTTTATTGTGAAAAGACACACTGAACAGAAAATTGATGTGCCATATGGCTTCTAACTTCTCATAAATACTGAGGAAGTAGTTTTGCACTAATAGCCACTTATTTTTTATGTAATCTATGGAATAGATTTACATTAAAGGGGCATGAATTAAGTTTAAAGATATCCTTCCGCCGTCCGACCAACGTACACATCCTAAAGAAAGAGCTCTTGAGCTCATCCTTGATATTTTCTGTATTTTCTGTTTATTGTGATATTGTTTTCTTTCTTGAGTCTATTACTTTAACAATAGATATGTTACAATACTCTTTTGTATGAGAAAGTGTTATCTTACAGCGTTTTGCTTGTCCCAATGTCTCAGTTCGCGAGCAAATAGGCAGGAGGTTGTCGGGGTTGTCCTCGAGTGATTTGACTTGATCACTGCTGCGAACCTATTCTTCTTCTAGGAGATGTCTTAGTTCGATAGAGGCGCTATAATACATTCTTTTAATCACTCTCTTGTTCGTAATGTGTCTGTAAAATATTCTTGACAAACCCTGTTGCAAGGCATGTTAATTTTGTGCCGAGTTCGAGTGCACCATTTCCCGTTAATTTACGATACGGTATATATGTCGAGTTGACAAGAATCAGGTCAGTCTGAAATGGTGAAATCAGCATGAAGACCGGGGTCGGTAAGGGGTGGAAAAATTCTAAAACTGGTGTCTCATTGTTCAATCAAATAGATATTTATTCCACCGAAAGCGTAATAATGTTTCATTAATGTAAGAAGAATAAAGAGTGCTGTTTATTCGAGCAAAAATCTCAAGAGAAGCATTGTCTTGTAAACAAAGATGCGTCTTTCATAACCTGTGCCCCCCGCACACTATTTGTATCATATCATATTGGTAGGTCCTTTGTCATCTACACCAAGAAAATGCTTTGCCATAATCACTGATAATAAAGATACTTGAATCCTGACCCTGTCATACGGATGACTTTTGGGTGTCAAACATTCGTATCTAGACTAGTACCCAGCCACTGCGCATGACCCACTATCGCTATGCCCATTCTGATTTTGACTCCAGGGGTGAAAGAGCACGCACACCCAATTAACTGTTTCCCCATTGTTTCAGCAAAAAGATATTTATTATCCGGAAACCATGAGAATATTACATTAGTGTGAAAAGAATAAAGATTATCTTACTCTTAATAAGAGAACAAATACCCCAACGAGATGCTATTTGATTTCCGGAGAAACTTCACTACAACCCATCTCCCCCACGGTTTTCATTGTTTTTGGACACGAACCACACAGCCCGGGATAACCTCACTTGAGTCACTTGGCAAAATCAGCAGGGGTGAAAGTTGTAACAAAGCTGAACACGATTATTTGATCATATGAATATTTTCTACCCGTGAAAACGGTGGCAATATTTCAATGACATAAAAATAAGGTAACGGTTCATTCGAATACAAAACCCGAGAATGAATGATGATGTTGTAATTTGCATGCGACTGGTCTTTCCACCCCTCGTGATCACCAGACTTCATGATTCAGATCGCCCGGGGCTTGCATTGAATTGTTCGAAGCACGTGTTGAGGTCAACCTGCTGTTGAAAGGTCCAGACACAGTTCGGGTACAAACTTTTGTAATGCAGCGACAATCTAATTATGGGGTTGCTTCCTAGAGGGGGTCCACTAATTGGTCATTCACTTTCGGACAGACCTCTTCACTTTCTATTTCATGCAACTTCTGACATTGCTGACCTATTTCCATCTGGGCATGCGTAATTGTCTGACCAGTGAAAACGAAACCACTCCGACCCAAACAATTAACTAGGCCATAAGGAATTCATGATTTATCAAACAACCACGGCCGTGTAAATTAGCCTGCCAGTCGACAAAAGGAGAAAGAGAAAGTGGACGGTATACGCGGAAATATCGCTGTCGCCACTTTTATTTTATTTTCACTTTGTGCAGAAAGACACTGCCGACTTGTGAAAGTAAGCTAGCAGATAAAATTTGCCCCACGTGAACGGTGACCGTTCGCGTAAAATATGGTTTGCGCAACCTTCACGTAACCTGAACGAGCGTTCGCGTCAAAACCTGGTATGATACCCATCTGATAAAAACATAGGCCCCACGATAATTTTTCAGATCGGAAAATCAGATGTCCGCGGCATTTTTTTTTGCCGTGGATGGACGGTTTTACTACGGCAAACTCTGCGCATTGCCGCAGTGAATTGCGAGGGCTACAATTGATACGACATTTAATCACCAGAATATAAATTTAAAATAAAAATATTTATACATTTTTTTCACTCAAATATATACCGGTACTAAACAAGACAGTGTTAGTGATTATGTGGCTATATAAAGTACACTCTAAGCATTATTTTGCTAGGCTACTACCCTCCACCACACCATGAAGCAACAACAATAATCTACCAGTATAACCATGAGAATACCTAATGTAAAACTGGAAACCAAAAATAACAATACAAAAAATTAAATATTTAACAAAAAATTATATTCCCATAAGGTTGAGAGAAATGAAACAGAAATTCAACCGAATATGCCATTTCTCCTAGTATTACCAGTACTGAAGTTTAGTGGGCCTAGAGAATTCATTTTACACAGTAAGAAGTAGTCATCAGTCTATATAATGTGATCGCATAGTATTTATTATATCCCCCGCAACGAAGTTAGGGTGGTATACTGGAATCAGCTTGTTCATCTGTCTGTCCGTCCGTCCGACCGTCTGTTTGTAGACACAATTTTTTCCTGACTAGTCCTAAGATTTTGCTTCTATTTTAATGAAACTTTACATATACATGTGTTACCTATGGTTTGAAGATGTGCATGCCCTATTTACAAGGCGAAACTTTTATTTTTGACATATTTATGACGTTTTGAACTTTATAGGACTTTGCCATTTTCAGGATCTATTCCCATGTAGAGACAAATTTCTAGTGTTATCAACTACTCCTACTATTTTTATCAGAAGGTTCTGAAACTTTGTAGACATGTTTGAAGATTTGCATCTCCTATTTGAGACTTGGACTTTGTCGATTTTCTGCATATATTCCAATATATAGAGCATGTTCTTGTGTAATTAACTAGTCACACAGTTATTACTGGATGTTTCTGAAACTTTGTACACATGTTTAATATGGTTTGAAGATGTGCATCTCTTAGGCCAAAATTAAAAAATAGTTTGTTTGTGGTAACAAGGGTCCGCGAAAAATGTTGGGTCGGTCGGTCGCATTTTATTTTATTTTTTTATTATTTTTTTTGATTAAAATTCCAAAATAATTTTTTTTCTCCTTATTTGTGTCCAATGATATGCAGATCGACTCGCATATCAAAAAGCAGTATTTCAGGTTCCTTCTAATACGTTGAACAGAACTCCTGTTAATAGTGTCCGTCTAAAACACACCAAAATTTTAAGTGGACAGCACATGTCATGATCATGATGAGCTGCAGACAAGTCACGTATTTTTTTCGGGAGGCAATCCTATGTATTGGCGGACCGACGAATTATCAGCGATGACACTGACAGCTGGCTGAATTTACAGATAAACCTGTAGACAAATGTACGGTAGAAAATGAAGATTTAATTTACGTGAATCACAGCAAAATGGGTTGTCTGCTATTTCTTCACCTTTCAGCTTGAAAGATGGCGGACTTTTCCTAAACAGATCAACAGAACTGGTTTGTGGCAAACCTTGTTCCTAGGGGACTTCGCGCTTTCCTAAATATGGCCGCTACATATCCTATGGCTGCAGGAGGAACTTTTGTGCGCGGCTGTGGGAATGAGGTTAACTCTTCTTGACAGGTGCGATCCCTCTGCATATAACTTGCCATTACAAATCAACACTAGCTACTGTATGGAGAATATGTTGTCGTTATGGTGGTGTTTGTGGCGTGCACGATCCTCTGATGAGAAGACAACAACAACATGGGAATATTTTTTTTGTGATTTCACTTTTAAAAAAAAAAAAAAAATCTGAAAAAAACATTTGGGTCGCTCCAATTTTCAGCGTGTCGGTCGCGTTACCGCAAACAAACTACTTTTTAATTTTGGCCTTATTTATGACCTGAAATATTTGGGCAAAATTACCAGGCCTTCTTTATCCAGACTTGGACTTTGTCGATTTTCTGCATATATTCCAATATATATAGAGCATGTTCTTGTGTAATTAACTAGTCACACAGTTATTACTGGATGTTTCTGAAACTTTGTACACATGTTTAATATGGTTTGAAGATGTGCATCTCTTATTTATGACCTGAAATATTTGGTCAAAATTACCAAATTTCTTCAAATATTCATGTAATGAGTGCACTGATAACCTGATCAGCAAGCAGTATTTTACATTATAATATTCCATCATTATGCCCTCTCTCCGCCCCCCCCCCCCGCAATAAAGCTGGGGGAGGGGTACAGGATCGGCTTGTCCATCCTGTAGATACAATTTTGTCCGGACTAATACTTCTCAAAATTTTGCTTCTATTTTACATTTACCGTGCGATTCACACATTTGTTACAGAGTTATGACCCTTCCTATCCTTGGGTTTTATTCATACTGTATTGAAATATTACTCGGAACGGGAGACTTGTGTCTTGCAGGACGGGGGTATCTCAGTTATCCCTTAGGATAACAGTTACATCTAGTTATATTTATACTTGCCTTGCCACCAACTCCTCAAACGAGCCGTCTGCAGGCTTCCCTCGAATTTCGAGGTAATTTTTGAGTGCCAGCGGCGACCATAAAGTAAATTTTTCATGGGACATGTCATCCAGGTTATGACCGTCTTCGGGGTCCTCGAGAAGTTTGCGTTTACCCTTGCCTTTTCCTTTACTTGAGCCATTATTTGCACCTTTCGGCATGTTTGATTAGCCTGGGCCACGTGCTTTCTCGCTAGTGTTTATGTTCCACTGACCCAGAGCCGCGCCCTGGATATGACCCAGTTTACCTAATATGGCGAGACTGTGGAGTCGTGTATTTATGCCTATTAGCCTGGGCCACGTGCTTTCTCGCCAGTGTTTACGTTCCACTGACCCAGAGCCTCGCTCTGGATACGACCCAGTTTACCTAATATGGCGAGACTGTGGAGTCGTGTATTAACTATTACGCTGCTGAAGTCTTCTTTATGGTGCACTGCAGAAGTTCCCATTTTTACGATGTATTACACTATTACACGCGGGTTTTATGAGCAAAAATATCATTCATACGTGTGTGTCAAGATTTGCCTTTCGTAGAAGCCGGTTCATAACAGTTCGGTCAACGTTTATTTTATGCCGAAATATTTAAAATTGTCATTGTAAATACATTTTATTGTAAGAGGCTACATTGACTTCACCTTATTATCGCCAAAAACAACGATTTTCAGCGAAATAACGCCCGAAAAACGTGCTTTTTTTCGCTGTCTTCAGCATGGTCGTGTTAGGCTATCTGACCGCCATTTCGAAAGATCTACATGTAGGTCTCGTTGTCAAGGGGAATCCTTGTTCTTTCTATAAATAGTCATTAATTTGATGGATGGCCAATGAAAACACGCGATGATGACGGATTTGGAAACCATACAGGGATATCCCTTTCATACAGCTGGAAGCAATGAGGCTCGCGATTGGACAAAGCCATCACGTGGCCGAAATAAAGGTCGTTCATTGGCCCAGACGTTGTACTGGAAATTTTCCATAACAAAATGACGACGTAAAATGGCGACTGTCGCGGAGGAAGTTGACAGAATTATGTGAAAATAAAGTTCGTTGCAATGATTTCATCGTAATCAACACTATGGAAAGATAAACTGTGCTTTTATACTTAAAATATACCAAAGAATCATATATTTTGATGGGGTTTTCCGTAAGTATTTTATATTTTCTGAGCGGCCTTCTCGGCGAGATTTTATGAAAATCTCCCCTCGCGGTATTTATTTATTTTTTTATTTCTTTCTCCCGATTTTGTTCTTCTAAGACAGCATATGAATTTTACATCCAGAAAATCAAGACAGACTTAGCTAACAATATACATATGGTTTTTATCAGGTTTCATGTATGGTAAATTTGAAAATATCGATTTTAGACAATGGTACGCGAAGACCGACAAGTTCAGGGCCCCTCTCCCGGGCCCCCCGCAGTCTACACTGCGGCCACTCTCCCGGGCCCGCAGCAGCGTAACAGTTAAATTTCATTAGCCTTAAAACTTATGGCTGTTATGTCTGTATATTGGACCCCTGCTGACATAACAGGGGTAGTTTAGAAATTAGCTATGCCATACAAAAAATTTCAGTTCGGATCAATCAGTGGCGACAAAAATGCCTTTTGTCACAAAATCTTCACTGACCACCCTTCATTGATAGCTCCACGATCCCGTGACTGAGTGACATACTTTCGAGTGGAATGTAACAAAGCCCCATGACGCGCTCACTGGCTCAGGTTGAAGAACCAAGGACTAACATGCTGCTGTTCTAAACCGTGGGAAAACATTGAAAATCTTGATATAAGTCAATTCTAATGGGGCCCCGAGACTAAATACATCTGTTCTTCATGCTATGGCTGTGCAATATAGGCCTAAACGCAGCTGCAAAAACAAGAGCTGAGGTGGCCGAGTGGTTTAGGGCGCTTGCATTTACTGCTGGCAATTTGATGCCAAATTCTGAGAGCACAGGTTCGAACCCCCACGGGGTTGACCCATCCAGCACTAGTTTCTGTGCTTCACCAAGAAAGTCTAATCCTGAAAATAATTGATTAATAATTGAATCTACTTATAAACAATGTTTCATTAAAATGATAAGTTGACCCAGTCATAGATTACATGCCAAAGCCTATAGGTTCTAGTTTTTATCGAGCCCGTAGCTTTAGCTGCGGAAAGCTCGATATAGGTGCCACAATGATGTCCGTCTATCTGTCTATCTGTCTGTCTGTCTATCTGCAGGACCAAGTAAATGTTCAAGTTTTGGACTTAGAAAATTTTTCCTCAGGACCAAGTAAATGTTAAAGTTTGATCCTAAGACCTGCCCGACCGCTGAACCCTCATATTTCAGATGCTTACATCGGGCTACACATATTGAACCCATCCACTACCCTCGGGGAGCATGTTCCCACCCCTGGGACCCCAGGACCAAGTAAATGTTAAAGTTTTGGACTTCGAGAATTCCTGACACAGCTTCTCGGCCTCACCTATGTCTCCTAAACTAAGGCCAGCCCGACCCCCTGAACTGTCCTCTATTCCAAATGCTTACATCGGGCTACACATATTGAACCCATGCATTACCCTCGGGGAGCATGTCCCCACCCCTGGGGCCCCAGGACCAAGCAAATGTTAAAGTTTTGGACTTAGAAAATTCCTGACACAGCTTCTCGGCCTCACCTATGTCTCCTAAACTAAGGCCAGCCCGACCCCCTGAACTCTCATCTATTCCAAATGCTTACATTGGGCTACACTTATTGAACCCGTCCACTACCCTCGGGGAGTAGGTCCCCATCCCTGGGGCACCGAGCCCCACCCCATATCTCCTAAAGTAAGCTTTGCCCGACCCCATATCCTCATATAGTTTGGGAGCTCAGATCATCCTGTACACTTATTCAACCCATCCACTAACCCCAGGAGCATGTCCCCACCCCTGGGGCACTGAGCCCCACTCTATTTCTTCTAAACTAAGCATTGCCCGACCCCATACCATCATATTTTCCCACAGCTTACATGATCCTACACTTATTCAACCCATGCGCTACCCATGGAAGCATGTCCCCACCCTCGGGGCACTGTGCCCCACCATCCATCACCTAAACTAAGCTTCGCTCTATGCCATATCCTCATATTTTCCAGACGCTTACATCATGCTACACATATTCAATGCATTGCCCAACTCCATACCTTCATATTTCAATTTCTAATTTTATATCTCTAATATGTGATACTAACCTGTTAATTTTAGGCATGAGATGCAGTGTACATTGTATATGCATAAATACCAAATCACCTACAGTATATTCCTTTATAGTATTTACTAATAGTTTGGTGACATTATTTTATTTCAGAAGTACAATATCAAAATAACCGGCGGGGGAATCCCGCAGTACCGAACCCCTGGCAGGTTTTAATTTCGTGTCACCTTAAATGAAGGACGCCATTTCCTTAAATTTTGCTATCAAATTCTGGTTGACCCTAAAGCTTTTGCACAACCATATCTGTGTCCACACATTTATCTTACAGTTTGTGATGTCTCAGTCTTTACCAGTGCACATTATTATGGAGCATTACAGTATGATTGAACACAGTTGTCATTGTTCATTCTTTTATTTGCATACATATGCGAGGATTTACCACAGTGCTGGTGTCCTATTGCATACTGGAAATGATAGATTTACTCCAACTATTGCATTGTTATTAGCTTATTAGTTTGTTCACATATCATCACACAAAGTTACACCAAGAACTTGCTCCAAATTGCACACCTATTCTTCCTAACTATACATGTACATGTATTTATCAGATCTATGCAATGGGATGTGTAAGCTTACTTTCGAAAAAAAATGTAATCTTTATTGGAAGTTATATAATATAGTTCCCCCTTCAATCCAACCTCAACATCACTAATATAGAAATCATATTTCTTAATAAATGTATTGTTATTTTAAATGATGTGCATTGCCAATGATGTGCAACCTCAACTGATGTGCCACCCTGAAGGGCTCGATCTTTTTGCGAAGCTGCATGTTTAATTATCTAATTATTATACCATGTATATCTTTCGCAAAATGCATTGAAACAAATGTATATATATATCTACATATTCCTGTCCTGTCCCATAACACACAAAATATTTTGACTGATTCACTTCCATAATTTATTCTCTTGGACCAATATTAGGCCTACTGACTTGTGCTTATCTTCTACTGCCAATCATTTTCATAATGGTGGGAGGCAGAGTTGGAGGACATAGATATTGTTTTATCTGTTGCAACCGGAGAGAACCAGGAGCCAGGAGAACCGCAACAATATTATCAGTGATAATGCCTCCACAATCGTACGGTACAGTAATCCTTTATCCCTGAGTCGATGACACGTAAGACTCTAGTATACATGTAACTAAACAAATGTTTTATAACAACAACAACGATGACCTTTGATTGCTCAATTTGTTGACAAAGCGGCTCTTATTATGCTTGTACAAATGAGTAAAAATAAGACTTGATGACTATACTTACCTAAACTACCAAGAACGTCTCCATCTCAGTGCGAAAATCTGACTAAACGAGGCGAAATACAATACCCGCCTTCCCTCCTGCTCATGTTTACATTAGCAGACAGCCAAACTGGAACAGACCGGAGTGCAGTGGGCGCCAGCGCCACCAGGTCAACTCAGAACTTGCTGGTAACAGTCCCCTAATGCACATTCATGCCAAAAATCAAGGTTCTAATGTCAACACTTTTCCTTATTTTGCCGGAGAAATAATTCGGATGGACTGACTGACTCACTCTGACATTACCGGACAATTTGCAAATGAGAGCCTACTTTGTAGGAATTTGTATTCACCAGAAGAAAGGTCATCTTAAGAATGACTATGCCTCAACTTCAATCACTCATGTATGCATGGTGTTGCTAATTGTCCCCCGCTACTTACATGTAGTAGGGGGGGGACTTAGAAACACCTGTGTCCGTAATTCCATAAGATTTTCTTGTCCGGACAATAACTCGTGAACGATTTAACCGATCAACTTCAAACTTGGGGTGTGCCTTGACATTGGCGAGAGGACAGTTGGGATTGTTTTTCAGCAATGTACATAATCCAATATGGCCGCCGTCAGCCATATTGGATTATAAGCAGTTGGATCTTAGATTTTCTTGTCCGGACAATAACTCGTGAACGATTTAACCGATCAACTTCAAACTTGGGGTGTGCCTTGACATTGTGGAGAGGACTGTTGGGATTGTTTTTCAGCAATGTGCGTAATCTAATATGACCGCCATCAGCCATATTGGATTATAAGCAGTTGGATCTTGTCTGGACAATAACTGGAGTACGATTCAACTGATCTACTTCAAACTTGGGGAGTGCCTTGACATCGGTGAGAGGACGGTTGGGATTGTTTTTCAGCAATGTGCGTAATCTAATATGGCCGCCGTCAGCCATATTGGATTATGAGCAGTTGGATCTTAGATTTTCTTGTCCGGACAATAACTCGTGAACGATTTAACCGATCAACTTCAAACTTGGGGTGTGCCTTGACATTGGCGAGAGGACGGTTGAGATTGTTTTTCAGCAATGTGCGTAATCTAATATGGCCGCCGTCAGCCATATTGGATTATAAGCAGTTGGATCTTGTCCGGACAATAACTCGAGAATGATTCAACCGATTATAAGCAGTTGGATCTTGTCCGGACAATAACTCGAGAATGATTCAACCGATCTACTTCATATGTGGGGAGTGCCTTGACATTGTTGAGAGGAGGATTAGAATTGTTTTTCAAGGACGTGCTTAATCCAATATGGCCACCATCAGCCATATTGGATTTCATTGGATTTTAAGCAGTTTGATCTTGTCCGGACAATAGCTGGAGTACGATTCAACTGATCTA